>JAPFFP010044270.1:0-12551 GCA_026153255.1 Solanum medicagineum
CACTTTTAAAATTTAGCGTCAATTTGCCCACTTCATGTCATGTTTCCTTTGAATTGTACTAGTATTGTAAGGTGTGGAGTGTTACAATTACGCCAGGACCCTGACTGGGTATTTAGTTCTACAGCGATTGTGAAGGCCTCACTCATCTTCATCGAAAAGTTCTGGTGGGCTGTTGTAAGTTCACGGATCAAATTGACTTAGGAGGATAACGCAGGACCGCACAGCTTGGATGCCATCATCATTGCTGGCTATGACATAGATTGGGCTTTTTGGATTGCAAAGAAGACATATGAGTGGGCCCTGATGTGCTATCAAAACATAGTACATTTGATGCAAAAAACCTGGGATTTTGTGTGTTTTCAATGCGACTTTTGTGCTTTTTATGTGTTTTTGCATTTTGTTCTTTTTAGGAAATATAGGTTGGCTCAATTTTGGGAAAAGTTGCAGATTTTTACTGATTTTAGGACCTACGGGACTCTCTACGAGTCGTAGCTCAGTCTACAACCCGCTAAGGTGGTCTCATAGGAGTTTACAACGTTCAAAAGCAAAGTCTGAAAATGTGAAGTTCATCTATACAAGCCCTAGGTACGCGTCGTAGTCCGTTTTACGGGTTGTAAAGGGTGGTGTCATAGCAAGTTCCAGTGTTGATCATGATTGGACTAAGAAATACAAATGTAGACTACAAGATGGTAGTACGAGTCGTAGACTAGACTACAATTCATAAAGGTGTATCGTAGCAGCGAGGTTAAAAATGCAAGATGCTGACCAAGAAAGCCCGATTACGGCTCGTAGGGCACACTAAGAGTTGTAACTATGGGCCGTTGCAGACGCCGACCAGTTTTTTCAATTAATCTATGGACTCATTTTTAAATACTATAAATAACATATTTTAGGTTTTTAGCAGAGTTTTACACAGATTTTGAGAGAGTACACACAGAGAGACTTGGAGAGCACGAAAGTTTAGGGTAGTTCTTAGGGTTTTATCTTTGGAGACTCAATTTTGGAGATTAGATTTACTTCATCTTTCAAGCTTGTAATTGTAAATACGAAGTGGGTTTTATTTTTCTTCATTCTCTATGGGTAAGTGATTAACTCTGTCTTCTATATTCATTGTTTATTTGTTTGCCCAAGCTATGAGTAGCTAAACCCACAACTTGGGGTTATGGGAACCATGAGAACCTAACTTAGAAAACCAGGATTATTTTCACTTCTTGAGTTGGGTATTTGCATGTATTAGCCATTTTCCTTCATTTTGCATGTTATTTCATGGTGGCCAACATTGGACCCTGCCAGTGTCATGATCTCGATCCATATAATGTTGAATAGGAAAAGCGAATAGTTAACAAAATTTGTTGATGTGTTCTCGTTTAATCAACTGAACCCGGCCAAGGAGAGGTTGACTGGAACAATGGTAATGGTTAGTTCTGCAAACTATAGAGGCCGGCCAAGCTCTATAGTGAAATTCGACCTTCACTTTAAGAAGAGGGTTGGAAGAACATAAATTATCATCCTGCATGCAATGTCCAAATTAAGGTTATGTTATCCTAGGTGTTTAAGCTAGTGAATCATGGGGAACGTAATTACCCAAGTTTCTCTCCAATTTGATTATTAGTTTCTACAAGTCATTACAACCCCCTCCCCCATTTAGAGAATTAAGTAGTTTATATTTGAATTAATTATTGGTGAACCAAGTTGCTAAAGTACCGTATTCACTGTGGGATTCGACCCTAACCTTGGTTAGGTTTTTCTACTATTGATGATCGCTTTGACCTTGAAATAGAGGCGTATTTTAAGAGTTCATCAAGAAAAATGGCGTTGTTGCCGGGGAATATGACGATGCTTTGATTTGGTTTCACTAGTAGTTAATTCAAGTGTTAATTTCTTAATTCTCTTGTATTTTACCTTTATTTTTGTTGGTTTAGTTCTTTATAGGGTATACTAGGTGTGTATGCCCAATACACAAATTCAAGGCATCCCCTTAGCTCCAATTAATCTTGAGATCTAACGTGTTGCAAGGAGAATGGCTCAAGCGAATGTAAATGTCGTGGTGAGTGAAGCTATAAATCGGAATGATAATGTTGAGGATAGAGATAAAAATCTACTACCAATGAAGAATAGGCCACAACTCAGGGATTTTGACAAGAATGCCTATAGGTGGAACCAATATCGACTAAATCCCATAGCCATGGACATTAGGGAAGCTATAGTATTGCCAGCATTACCGGCTGACACTAAGTTCATGGTGTCAAGTGGATTGCTCTAAATGCTTCAGAATTGTAGCTTATTCTCGGGTCTACCTTCTTAGGATCCTCATAGCCAGCTGCATAATGTGGCTTTTGTGTGCAAGAGTGTGATGGGTATGCAGAATCTTTCAATTGATGCTATTGGGTTGCGTGCGTTCCCTCTATCTCTTACCAGTAATGTAGCAGTTTGGCCATCAGAACTTCCACAAAGCTCAATCACCAGTTGGGCAGAATTGCAAAAAGCCTTTTTTGAAAGATACTTTTCAAGGTCAAAGAAGCTCAAATTAAAGGATCAGATTAAAACTTTTGAGCAATTGCTGAGTGATTCCATCAGCACAACGTGGGAGTGGTTTATTAAGTGCTTGAGAAGTGTTCTATACTATAAGATTATGGAAGATGCCTTAGTGGAGATTTTCTATCGGGCTCTTGATGAGAATAGTCAAGCTTGTGCCGATATCATCATGGGAGGCATGTTCTCATATCAATCTTTCATAAGAATAGCAGAGAGAATGGAGCAAGTAGTCAAGACCAATAGAGCATGGGGCAAAGGGAGAGAGCTTCTACAAAAAGCTCATGTGTGGAGAGTGTAAGTTCGGAGCAAGCCAAAATCAATGAGGAGATCATGCAACAACTTGTTAACTCCGCGCGAGTATGGACTTGGTGGTCAAGCAAAGTCAAGAGAGAGTTCATGCGGTAGTCCACCAACCTCCTAGAGCGCCCATTTATGAGGAGCATTATTATGATGAGGATGCTTGCTTTGTTAGAGATCAAACAGTGGGTTTTCGGAACAACGCCCAAGGCTCCAATTCGGACTATTGGCATCAAGGTTCCAGAAACCAAGGTCGAAACTACAATCGAGAGGGTGCTTATAAAGATAATCGTGGGTGTTATTTTGAGAGAGATAGAATTCCAAAAATTGAGTGGAGTCGAATAGATGGTTATAGGTGTGGTCCTTATGTTCCACCCCACAATCATGACATCGAGGCTAGTAATTCAAGAATTGAAGAGATGTTTGACCGATTGAAGAAGAAGGCCGAAACACAAGATGAGACTTGAAGGGGATGAAGTCCAATTATTTTAAGCATGAACTAAATAGAGTCTCATTTGGTGGCTATCAAACAATTAGAACAACAATTTGGTCAAGTGTCAACTCAATTAAATCAACACCAAAAAGGTACATTGGCAAGCAATATGGTCCAAAACTCGAAAAACTATGGGCATTGTATGGCGTTCCCGAATAGAGGAGGTAAGAGAACTATTGATCCTCGAATACCGAGAGTTGTGGATGTTGGGGATGAAGAGATAGTTGTGGAAGAGGGTATGAATGAAAGAGATGAAGGAAACAAGGATGGGGTAATTAAAGTGTCTAAGGAGCCTGAGAAGGGTAAGACCAACCTAAGGCCTCCTCCCCCTTTTCCATAAAGACTCAAGCAAAAGGAGGAGGATGGTAAATTCAAATATTTCCTCTCCATGTTAAAGCAATTGTCCATCAACATTCCTTTATTGAAGCACTGGAGAAAATGCCCGGTTGCTAAGTAATTGGTGACTAAAAAGCGTACGATAAGCCAAGAGCTTTCACAAGAGCTCCAACATTGTAGTGCCATTACCACCAAATCTTTGGTCCAGAAAAGGGAAAATTCTGGTGCATTTACCATTCCTTGTACCATCGGCAATGTGGAGTTTGCAAGAGAGCTATGTAAGTAGCAAGTTTCAACTTGATGCCTCTTGGAGCATTCAAAAAGCTTAGTTTGAGTTCTCCTACTCCGACGAGAATGAGGTTATTAATGGAGGATAGGACAATTAATAAATCAAAGGGAATACTTTATATGTGTTAGTGAAAGTAGATAAGTTCATATTCTCGATGAATTTTGTAATTCTTGATTCTAAGGTTGATTTTAAGGCCCCTATTATTTTGAGAAAACCATTTTTGGCTACCGAGAGAGCACTGGTAGATATGGATTCCGGTCAACTTAGGTTTAGGGTAAATTATGTAGAAGTGATTTTTGACATTAGCCAATCTATGAAGCACTCCGATGAACTAAAAAGTGAAGTGTGAGCTATTGAGGAATTTGGTTCATTCAAGATGACTACGTCGTGCCACAACATTAAATCAGGTGCTACTTCAGAGGCAACCCAAGAGATTTTGTAGTTTTGCTTGTTTTTAAGTTCATTTTCACTTTGAGGATTCTTAGGTAGTGTTTTGATTGCGTGTTGATTGTTATTTTTAGATATTGGATTGGTTGCATTTTGAGATAATGATGTGTTTTGAGAAGAATGTGTAGGTGTTGAACAAAATGGTAAAATTGAAGAGATTCGCATCTGAGGCAGTCTCAATGACTAGGCCTATGAGTCGTATTGCACGTTACGACTCGTAGCCCTTTCTCGTAAAGAGTTACAGTGATCAAATGAAGTTGGCACTTCAGCTACGAGCTATCTTTACGACTCGTAGTGAAAGGTCGTGAATAGGGTTTGTAGTGCCCACTTATGTTTTAAAATTTTCCTAAGTGTTAGATAGTCTACGAGACCAAGACAGTATGAGCTGTAGATCAAGCTACGACTCGTAGTTAGGGTTTCGTAAACCTGGCCTTGTGCATTTTAACTGCGACCCGGTAAGGTATAAATAGTGGTTAGAATTATTTTGACCCCACATTTTAACTCTAATTAGTTCAAATTACCCCAATCCTTGTTCCCCAAGCTTTTTCGACCATTTTTTGGCACCGAAACCCTTTATTCGGTGAGATTTGTTTGGCAACACCTAGGTTTTTCATCAATTATTTCATCTCTTTTCTTTAAGTTCTTCGTTGCTCGTGGTACATTCCTAAGCTATATTGATCTTAAACTCATTATGTTAAGACTTGGGTGAGTTGAAGAATATGATAGACTATGTATTGAATATGATATTATTTCCACATGTGATTTGCTAATGCTAAACTAGGGTTGCGATTGAGATAGTTGATTGATATGGCTAGAGTTTGGTGTTATGGCCTTAAGATTTTGATCAAATGTTCATGCAATCATGTGCCTTATGTGATTTAATGATTTCAGTTTCATAAGAGCATGATCATGTTGGGTTAATCTATTGTTGCTGAAACCATTTGTTGATCACTTCTTGATCAACTTGTTCAACCATTTCCTCATATTGATTATGAGTGTGATTGAATGATCTTGTTTTATGTGATTTGGGAATGGTGATGCCAGTTTATGTTTCAATGAGTTGGGGAAGATTGATTTTATTGAGTATCATTTCTATATTCTATGTTAATGGGGTGAATAGTTGCTTTCAAATGATGTTTGAGGACTGGGTCATATGCTTAGAATGTGAATGTTTGCGTGACCTGCTTCGGTACTGTTAGGACTATTTTTTGGATTGTTCGTAGGGTCCATTTGGTGAGTTGGGGTGTTTCAAGTACCTATTGCTTCCTGCTATGGGAGTTCGTAGATGAGTCTACGAGTCATAATTGCCTCTCGTAGGAAGTGACAGTGACTTTGAAGTCCTTTGTACTCATCATACGAGACCCACTTATGGGTCGTAGATTCCTCAATGAATCGTAGTTGGGTTTCATGGACTCATGCCTTTCATAACTTTGGTTCCTGGCATTCGTACTCGATGAATCGTAGTTAGGTTTCGTGGACTCATGCTTCTCATAACTTTGGTTCCTGGCACCTCATACGAAAACAATCTACGACTCGTAGCCATGGCTAAAAGTCGTAACTGTGTCTCGTATGTGGTTCCAGTGTTTAACGTTTTCATGTACCCCTGGTTTACATGACTGCTGTACGACTCATAGGCTTAACTAAGAGCCGTACCTGGCTCTCGTAAAAGCTAACTGCAACTGATTCTAGCCACCTTTTCTTATATTTTTCTTTTGTTCTTTTTTTTTATTTGTTGATTATTTAGAACTAATTATGGATTGCTTATAATTATTGTCAGGTATCATGGCCCTTAAAAGTAAGCTTATAACGATTAAAGCCTTCAAGAGCAAACTTGTAGACGAGCATTCTGATACCGAGCACATGGATGAAAATCAGACCCAATTAAGTGGGTCAATTGAGGCTCTTAATGTTTATCCAGATCAAGAGGCCAAGTGCCTCGAACTAGGGCTGCTGTAAGAGCTGCTCAAACTCAGGTTTGAGAAGATAGTCGCTCCCAGCCTGAGGAAGATGGTAGTGGTGATGAGTTTGAGCAGAGTATGCCACAGATGACTCCTTCAGGCACAAAGTCTAGTTCTAAAGAGGCCTTTTAGGTCAGAGAAGATGCTCAGTCCTCGATGCCCCATCTACTTCTTCAACACCGGATCCTAGAACTTATCAACGGCGAGGGCATGAAGACTATATTTGACGAGGGCCTATAGCCAAAGAGGTAAGGAAAGATCATACAGTCAATTTATGAGGAGCCCCGACTGATTGATACTTGATTGAGCCATGTCCAAGGAGTTGTGGATGCTATGACACGACATGGGCTCAAATGGTTGACTGCTAAGCTTGATCGTTATTCTCTGTCATGGTGTGGGATTTTTATGTAGCCTATGTAGCCACCATACTTTAGGATCTTCCCAAGGTGAAGAAACCTTTCGAGCAGCCTAGATTGAGAGAGGTGTTGGTGAGAGGACAGCGGGTTGATATATCGAAGAAGACGATCCGCCGTATACTATTTTGTCCTACATACCGGGAACCAAGGTCGATAGTTGAGTTTGATCACATATTAACACAGATCAAGACAACTATGATGGTGAAGAATACGACATAGAGGACAGAGCTATTGAGATGGGTTGCCGAACATATTGTCGAGCGTGGTCAAGAGACTAGCTGGGTCACTTCACATTCAGAGCCTATTGTGAAGACTTCCCTCTCCTTTCCTACCAAGTTTTGATGGGCTATTATCAGATCTTGCATCTGACCAAATTTTATGGATAATGTGCTTACATCAGAGATTGGGGAAGACTCATAGCTGAGCAAATTCATGTGTTGTCGCTCAGGAGGACTACATTCATACCATTCCCTAATATGATCTATTGACTTTGCCTAGTAGCAAAAGTGTAGATATCACTTCATATAGATCCTTTAGTTGCGACCCCCCACACTACAGATCCCAGCTTGATAAAGGCTGATGAGAACCCCGTGGAACTTCAAAGGGCACAACTTCCTCCCATTCCCGAGCTATTTATGCTAGAGACATAAGTTGAGGATTCGAGGACTGCCCTCCCTACCACTCCAGATGCTGTTACTGATGAGAGACCCAGCAGCCAGAGGCAGTCGACATTGAGTGGGGTCCTATTTCAGCTGCACCTAAACTAGAGGCTTCTACATCACAGGTTTCCATACCGGGCATGATTCACGTGTCCGTGATTTCTTTTCGGGCCATGGCGCAGAGGTTATCACATACTAAAGCTTAGTTTCCTTGACTCATACAAAAGATTAGGCCGTGGGTCCGGCAGACTATTGAGCACTCGAAGGCTTGATGCAAGGCATTCACCACTTGCACAGTTGATGAGCGTATTGCTACGGTGGATGCTCACGTTGACGCCTTTGAGGAGTGGGTACAGAATAGACTAGACGAGGCCTGGCCATCAGACTTGTCAGCCTTTCGTGAAGAGCTAGCAAAGTTTAAGGATGACTTAACTTCTGGCAAATCAAATACCATGGTCTAATAATAAACCATTCTGATTAATTGATAATATTAGTATTAGTTGGAAATTTTGTGAAAGATTCCTGTGAAAAGTTTCATTAACGCGGAATTCGTGTCGAGTAGACCTTGTTGTTGTGAGAATTCTTAATTCAATTCATGAGTTGTAGGGAGGGATTTATGTCACCACAAACAAAGACTAAAGCAAGTGTTGGATTCGAAGCTGGTGTTAAAGAGTACAAATTAACTAGCGACTCCAGTTACAGTTCTCGAGTCTACATTATTAGAGGAGCCATTATTTCATCTTTTTTACTTTAGAGGATTACCCATAGTCTGCTCATGAAAAGAGACCCATTTTTGAGGATGATGATACAACGGAGCGGCAGGTGCATTAGAAGACCTCTGTGATCTATGAGGAAGTGGCAGAGGATGAGCTAGGGTGAGTCTTGAGGGAATCGAGAGAAGAAGAAGAGCCGAAACAACCCAGGAGAAGGATAGATTAATGGTTATTAGCTTCATCCAGTTCGGCTGCGGCCCAGACTACCTCGCCGGACGGAGATGATTAGAGGCAGCCAGAGACAGGTGCTTAGGTACCAAGATGTGTGTGTTTTTTTGACCCCTTGTATTTATTTTGATTTTTATATTGTACATTGAGGACAACGTACATTTCTTTCGATGGGGTGTAAGTAGCTATGAACTAGGGTGAAGTCTGAGTAGCTTTTAGTCCATACCTATCCGAAATTTTGATCCCGAGATTTTCTTGCCTGTGTTCTTTTTTCTTGTGGATATTTAAGTTTTGTTAAACCGACATGAATAGGATGTCTTAGATAATATTTGTAGTATATAGTAGTTGAACTTATAGCATGTATCTTGTTTGTGATGTTTTATGAAATGTTTTGAAAATTGGTACCCATCAATTTTTTTTGAGTAGTTCTTATATTGTAACCTTGCATGTTTGAATGATTTGGCAATATTTGTTCTAATTAAGTGAGGGTAATTTGATACATTAAGCATGATTTGTGAGTTTTTGTTTGCTATGTGTGCAATGCCATGTGTGCGTGAGCTGGTTTTGTCATGTTTTTGCATTATGTGCTAATTCAAAACTTGTCCTGTTACTTCAAGTTAGACTGGAGGTTATATGGACTAGGAAAGGATCTTAGGCCCTTATTCTTTGAATTAGTCAACTTTGACCTTAAATGACCAACCAAATGTGATATTCATCCCTTGTTCCAAAAGTTTGAGCCTTATATGTACCGCTTCTTTCTTAACACCTGATTAGCCTAGCCTTCTTTGGTGAAATACCTTGAGATTGGCCCTGGTCTATCCTTGAATTAATTGGAGCAAAAAAACCTAAGTTGAGGAAGGCTACAAAAAGTGGCCCTGATTTAGGGAATAGACATTGTGCACTTTGATATAGGTTAAAAACCTAAGTTGAGGGTGGCTAGTATAAGGGTAAAATAGCGAAAATGAGGTGGTGAGTTGGAAATAGAAAGAAAAAAGAGGAAAAGCATGTACCGGCTGAAAGAAAAATAAAAGATGCCTTAGATTGAGTTGGAAAAGAAAAATGATGTATGAAAAATGAGGCAAGAGCCTCGGAAAAGCTTGAATGTGAAGAAGAAAGGGAGAATAAGGTGGAAATGATTGAGTGTCAAGGTAAAAGTGTCAAAAAACATGGTTCAAGGTTGGCCTTTTGTCACTAATTGTCCAAAACGCCATACCAAAGCCTATGAGCCTACGTTACAAGCTTATAAAGTCCTAAAGTGATCCTAACACAATTAGTAAAAAGTCTGGGTCATGAGTGTACGAGCAAGCCTATGGTATTGGTCATCATGCATGAATGTCATTTGTGAGAGGAGTATGCTTGCACAGTCCCTTGGTTAAATTCTAAAATCTTCATTGAGTGTTGAGTTCTTTCTTGTGAGGGCATTTGCATTGCGTTGTCAACATTTTACTTGTTCAGTGATTGTGGAGTTTTGATATTCCTTTGCTTGTCATAGTTATGTTGTTAAATGTATCAATATGTTTTGGTTTGCCAGATAGCTACATGATCCTGTTTTGAAAAAGCTGCTATGGGTACGTGAGTTGGATTTGAGTATGGTATATGCCATTGGGTTGATTGCTATATGTTACTTCATTATCTATATAGATTGAGTCATCGCTTGAGCACAAGCAACAATTCTAAGTTGAGGGTGTTGATGTGCTATCAATGTACAACTCAATTGATGCCTAAAACCTGAGATTTTTTGTGTTCTCAATGCGACTTTTATGGTTTTTATGTGTTTTTGTGTTTGTTTTTTTAAGGAAATTCAGGTTGGCTCAATTTTGGGAAGGGTTGCAGTTTTTTGCTGATTGTACGACCTATGGGACTCTCTAAGAGTTGTAGCTTAATCTACAACTCGTAGAGGTGGTCTCATAAGAACTTACAGTGTTCAAAAGCAAAGTCTAAAACCGTGAAGTTCAGCTATACGATCCCCAAGTACGAGCCGTAGTCCCTTCTACGGGTCGTAAAGGGTGGTGTCGTAGCAAATTCTAGTGTTGATCAAGATTGGACCAAGAAATGCAAATGTGGACTACAAGAAGGCAGTACGAGTCATAGACCAGACTACAACTTGTAAAGGTGTATCATAGCAGCAAAGTCTAAAATGCAAGATACTGACCACGAAAGCCCAATTATGGCTCGTAGGGCACACTACGAGTCGTAACTGTGGGCCATAGCAGATGCCGACCAATTTTTCCAATTAATTTAGGGACTCATTTGTAAATACTATAAATAGTATATTTTAGAATTTTACAAGAGTTTTACACAGATTTTGAGAGAGTACACAAAGAGACTTGGAGAGCACGAAAGTTTAGAGTTGTTCTTAGGTTTTTACCTTTGGAAACACAATTTTGGAGATTAGATTCACTTGTGGAGTCACTTCATATTTAAAGCTTGTGATTCTAAATACAAAGTTGTTTTTATTGTTCTTCATTCTCTTTGGGTAAGTGATTAACTATGTCTTCTATATTCATTGTTTATTTGTTTACCCAAGCTATAAGTAGCTAAACGCACAACTTGGGGTTGTAGGAACCATGAGAATATAACTTAGAAAATCTGAATTATTTGCACTTCTTGAGTTGGGTATTTGCATGCATTAGCCATTTTCCTTCATTTTTCATGTTGTTTAATGGTGGCCAACATTAGACCGCGCCTAGTGTCATGATCCCGATCCAGGTAGTGATGAACAGGAAAAGGGAATGGTTAAACGAATTCTTTGATGTGTTCTCGTCTAATCAATCGAACCCAACAAAGGAGAGGTTGAGTAGGACAATGGGTAATGGTTAGCTTGGCACACTATGGAGGTCGGCCAAGCTCCATAGTGAAATTCGACCTTCACCTTTAAAAAAGGGCTGGAAGAACCTAAATTACCGTCTTGAATGCAATGTCCCAATTGAGGTTATATAATCCTAGGTGTTTAAGTTAGTGAATCATAGCGAACACAATTACCCAAGTTGCTCTCCAATTTGATTGTCTCTCTATTTTATTAGTTTAGTTAAATTTTCTACAAATCATTACAACCCCCCTTATATAAAATTGAGCAGTTGATGTTTTTATGGATTATTGGTGAACCAAGTTGCTAAAGCATCGCATTCCCTATGGGATTCGACCCTAACCTTGGTTAGGTATTTTAGTATTGATGATCGCATTGACCTGTAAATAGAGGCTTATCTTGAGCGCTCATCAGGCCCTAAAGAGGTCCACCTCCATCCCCTTCCTGTGTTTGATTACCGTCTATGTATAGCGGCAGTGTGGAGATCTTTCTACTATGGACATGGTGATAGAGGTTCAAAGGACCCTAGATATCAGCCTAATCAAGGCTGATGAGAATCTCATGGCCTTCCAGTGAGCACCCATCCACCACTTTGACTACCGTAGATGTTCACCCAGGCACCATAGCCTGAGCCTACTTTATCTATTAGTGCTGCTCTAGAGACAGAGGAGCCCCCATAGATAGACAATGAGAAGGAGATAGGCCCCGCTACTACTTCTACTTCTGTACCAGAGGTCATGTTGTGCGTTCTTTCTCCACAGGCATGGATTACGTTTTTGTAGAGTAAATCCAGGGTCTGGTACAATTATAGGTTCGCACTAAGTCCTATTTATTTAGTTGCTGCAGCAGATATGGCCTTGGTTTCGCTAGTCTATTTCAGAGTCTGAGGAGCATGTTCAAGCACATTTTATGGCCATTATCGAGGAGAGACTTGTAGAATTTCATGGGCATGTAGATGCTTTTGAGAGGTGAGTGGAGCAGAACCTCAGAGTAGCCCTGATCGTGATATCACAGCTATCCAGGTGGACATCGAACAGCTCCGCACTGATATGTGAGCAGCATTGTCAGCATGCCTTATGATTCCTATGCATGATACTACTATTGTGGTGGTTGTTCATTTTTTGCTAATGAGCCACCATTCATCACCTCTAAAAAAGGCCTCGTTTGGATGATTATGATTCTAATACTGCAATAAAAGAGGCCAAAATATTGGTGATGGAGCATGTAGAGGCCACTAGATAAGCCTCGGTTGTACATACGGTGGCATAACAGGCACGTCCACTAGAGATGGTGAGTTTAACACCCCACATTTTACATGTACTAATGCTATGTAAATGAATCATGTTATGGTTTGGTCAAATTAGCGTCAATTCT
>JAPFFP010044271.1:0-12551 GCA_026153255.1 Solanum medicagineum
TTATTTTTATGGGGTGCATGTGGATGTCTTCACCGATCATAAGAGCCTCCAATATGTCTTCACTCAGAAAGATCTCAACTTGAGACAAATAAGGTGGCTATAACTCCTAAAGGCTATGACATGAGTGTGCATTACCATCCCGATAAGGCAAATGTTGTGGCGGATGCTTTGATTCTGGTATATATGGGTAGCCTAGCCCATGTGGATGGTGGTGATAGGGAGATGGCTAGGAAGTTGCATAGATTGGCTAGATTGGGGGTTAGGTTGGATGATATGGGTAATGGTGTAGTTGCTGTTGATGGTTCTAAATCTTCTTTTGTTGATGAGGTGATAGCAAAACAAGATCTAGACTCCTCCTTGCTTGATTTTGAAGGCCTTGGTGAAAGATGACAAAATAGATGTTTTCTTTCAAGGGGGAGATGGGGCCCTTAGATACTAAGGTAGGTTGTGTGTGCCATGTGTTGATGGTTTGAGGGAGAGAATTCTTGATGAGGCCCATAATTCTTCTTACTCTATCCACCCCGGTTCCACCAAAATGTATAGAGACTTGAGTGATGTGTATTGGTGGGGAGGCATGAGGAGGGACATTGCCAAATTTGTTTTCGGTTGACATAGTCGTCAACAAGTCAAGGACGAACACCAAAGGCCGGTGGCCTAATCCAATACATAGAGATTCCCACTTGGAAGTAGGAGGTGATTAACATGGATTTTGTGGTTGGGTTGCCCAAGACTAGGAAAGGTTTTGACTCCATATGGGTGGTAGTTGATAAGATGACAAAGTCAACTCACTTTCTGCTAGTTAAGACCAAATATGGGGCTAAAGAGTATGCAAGGTTGTACATCCATGAGTTAGTGAGGTTACATGGGGTTACTTTATCCATTATACCGGATTGAGGTGCACAATTTACTTCACACTTTTAGAGATCTTTTCAAAGGGGTCTTGGTACCGAAGTTCACCTTAGTACGGCCTGCCACCCTCAAACGGTTTGGCCAAGCCAAAAGGACAATTCAAACACTTGAGGATATGCTTAGGGCTTGTGTCTTGGAGCTTAAAGTTAGTTGGGATGACCACCTTCCATTGATGGGTTTGCCTACAACAATAGCTATCACTCTAGCATCGGTATAGCCCCTTCTGAGGCTCTTTATAGGAGATGTTGTAGATCATCGGTGGGTTGGTTTGAGGTTGGAGAGGTGGCTTTATTGCGGCTGGATCAGGTTATGAATTCTCTTGAGAAGGTTAGGATGATTAGGGAAAGGTTGAGGACAGCCCAAAGCTGTCAAAAATCCTATGCCGATATGAGAAGAAGAGACCTTGAATTGAAAGTGGGTGATTGAGTCTATGTGAAGGTTTCTCCAGTGAAAGGTGTGGTCCGTTTTGGTAGAAAGGGGAAATTGCATCTAAGATATATTGGTCCTTGTGAGGTGATAGAGAGGATTTGTAAGGTAGCTTACGAGTTGAAGTTGCCTAGTGAAATGAATTTGGTTCATCCGGTATTCTATGTTTCTATGTTTTTATGTTGAGGAAGTGTGTTGAAACGACTCCAAAAAGTGCCAAAAAACTTGTCTCGGAATGCCTAGAATTTTAATTTCCATATATCTTAAAATCCGGGCATGATATAAAAAATCTGACTCCATATTCTTTTTCAGGGGGTCAAAATTAGGGGAAGAAGGTCTAACCCTGATTTTAGAGCCATCGAATCACAATTTCAAATTTCAAAATTATCAATTTCAAGAGGTGGTCAGTGACAGCTCTGCGACGCGCCTTTATCGCGGAGCAGTGTTAATTTTGCCCAGTTTTGTTGTCTCGGTCCAAGACTTTTAAGTCTTAGGCCTAAGTGTTTCGAAACGTATTTTACCTATACTTAGCCTTATTTCACCCTCATATCATCCTAAATATTTTCCAATACTCACCAAAACACTTAGCCATATTTTCACTCCAAAATTTAAGACTTAAAACCCTCATCCCAAGGTAAGGATTATCTTCAAGCTTTAAGCCTCCATTTTTAATCTTCACTAAGAACTTCTCCAAAGCTAAGGTATGTGGTGTTGAACCATTGGGTCCTTTCATCCATGGTGCCTAAGCCTCTTGTTTACTAATATTGCATCATTTAAAGTTGATTTTGCATATGGGTCTTCTATATTGAGAAATTTACTGCACAATGATTTAAGTTCATGAAAGTATGGTTGTTTAGCATGTTTTGAGCACTAAATCTTAGATCTAATGTTGGATTTAATGAGGGGTTTTGATGTGAATGTCTTGGGGTGTTGCAAGGTGTTGATTGATGGCTTTACTACAGATTTTCTTGCATGATTTCATCTCCAAATTGCATGGTCGTTTACCCCCATTACACACCCCCAAGATGCTTGATAAAATGTCCAATTATGGTTTCTTGTGAAAATGAAGGTCCAAAGCATGAGATATGATATGAATGATGTTATGATGATGAAATGAGCTTCTGTATATGATTATGCCCATATGAAGTGTTGCACTAGAGCATATGATAAATCCTATATAAAATATTACATTAGACCATACCCAATTCGGGAGGGGGGAAGGGGGGAGGGACAACAGCCTGGGTGACCATATTGGGGGTTTATACCCATCAACCATGCGAGGGGTTTATACTTCATCACCGTGTTGATAAGGTTTGATTATCATCAATCATGTGAGAGGTTTATACCACAAAAACAGCAAGAAATTTATACCTTGAATAGCTAGCTTGGTCTCTTCTACACATATGATATCCGATATGGGCATGAGCTACTTAAGCATGTTTTACTTACGCGTTGAACATACATGTCATATTGTTATACTATGCCTATTGTATAATGTATGCATTTTGAGTATGATGTTTATCTATTGTTGTATTACATCCCACATGCTTAGTACATTCAAACATACTAACGGATACTCTTGCCTACATGATATCACCATGTAGGAATCGGTGCTCAAGTTGATATCCTCTCCTCCACGTAGCTAGATCGCTTCTATTCAAAGCTAGTTGGTGAGTCCTCCACTTAGGGGACCTTAGTCTATGTTGCTATTATCTATGTATTGAGACACTTTCTTATGTTCTATTTTGACTATGAGGCTGAGACTAATTACTTTGTCTTGGCCCCCGCTCTATCCATGTATTTAGAGGTTTTTGTTGTACAGGTTATGTATCTATATTATGAGCTATGACTCCTTGTCTCTTAGTGATGATGTTTTGCAAACTCTCCCTTTGCCCCCTTTGGCCCTTAATCTTATTTTATGTCTTTTACATGATTCCGCGACTAATGATATGTAATGATAAGTTGAGAGGCTTGATTGGGGTTCCTTCAGGTTCCCCATTCGTTGTGTCACGTCTAGGCATTAGCCTTGAGTCGTGACACCCCATCCTACTCAGGATTAGAAGTATTGTTGGATATTTTTCTTGTTATGTATATTTGAACTTGACTCTTAAGTTTTGTAATTATGGAAGATTCGCTTAGTCATCATTCCCTTATTTGCTTGTTGTATGATTATGGTGATGGGATGAAAGTCCCTAGTCCCTTCTTGCCCCATAGCATGAGTCATACTTATTACCGCCCACTAGATTTATTTGTTATATGGTCCATGCTTATCCTCTTCCTTATAATATCCCTACAGCGTGAGTCCCAAGTCCTGTTCCCCTAGAATTATTTGCTACTTATTTAAATATTTTTCTATGCTTCCCCAGCCAAGGATGTGCTATGAATGCTTTGAGGCTTGTTTCAGGTGCCTTCAGTTTCTCCATTCGCCGTGTCACATCTAGGACATCAGTTCAAGCTTTGTATCAGAGCACTAGGTTTATAAATGTCCTTGACAATCCAACACACTGTTCAAGTAAAGTCTTGTTCATGGTTGTGAAGCGCACCACAACTATGAATGAGAAGCTTTGAGGCGTTTTAGGAAATGGCCCACTTCTTCATATTCTATGCCATGCCTTAAATTCAAAATAAGGTTTCCAATCTCTAATGAGTAATATTTTTATCTTTTATCTCATGACAACAAGATGAATGGCAGAAGAGCCCCTGCCCCCGAAGGTGAACCAGCCCCTTCGGCCCAACAAGCTCCCCAAGAGGAAACAAAAGCAGTCACCCATGCCAAGTACCAGAATGTGGTCACCCTCTTCACAAGTGCCATGCACAATCAAGGAGTTCAAGCTCCTCATCCTCCTATCCCAGCCTCAAGGGTGAGGAATTTCACAAGGATGAATCCCCCAGAATTCTATGGATCAAAGGTAGAAGAAGACCCCTAAGAGTTCATCGATAAAGTATATAAAGTCTTATTATATGGGGATAAGTTCAGAACGGAAAGAGGAATTAGCGCCCTACCAAACCAAGGGCCTTGCTCAAATATGTTATAGTCATAGAAGATGGAGAGGGCAGATGATGAGCTCATTCCATGGGAGGAATTCAAAGTTGCCTTTCTTGATCGCTTCTTCCCAATTGAGCTAAGGGAAGCAAAGTTGACAGAGTTCATGAATCTTAGGCAAGGTTCTATGAGTGTGACATAGTATTCCCTTAAGTTCAACAGCCTCTCCAAGTTTACTCCTCACTTTGTTGCTGACCCTCGGGCAAGGATGCACAAGTTTGTGTTGGGAGTATTTGACTTGATCAACGAAGGGTGCCATGCCACCATTCTCATTGGGGATATGGATGTATCGCAGCTTATGACATATGCCAAACAACTTGAGAGGTTCACACTTAGAAAGAGAAAGATGGGGGAGTCGAAGAGGGCTCGACTTGACAATGGATTCCAAGGTACTAAAGGTGGTTGTTTCCAACAAGGCCAAGGGTCCTCCAATTCCTAAGGCCAAAGGTTTGCGAATGATAGGGTTCTGAATCCAAAGGTTCAAGGTTGTAATGGTGGCAAAATTGCCCTTAGGTGTGGAAGATGTGGTAAGAGTCATGGAGGTAGATGTTTAAAGATATGGGTGCTAGCTTTGAGTGTGTTGCAACATAGGCCACAAGATTGCATATTGTCCTAACAAGGGTAAGGATGATCATCCTCAAGGACGAGGTGCTTATGGTTATCAAAGGGAATAATGTGGTAAATAAGGAGGTGCTCCACATCAAAATCAGTTTTATGCTCTTCATGGGAGACAAGGGGTGGATGAGGCGCCCGATGTTATTACCAGTATGTTAAAGATCCACAATCTTGATGTATATGCTTTATTGAATCCAGATGCCACTCTTTCTTTCATTATTCTATTTATTTCTAATCGACTTCATATTTTTCCCAAACTTTTATGTGAACCCTTTAAGGTATCTACCCCTGTTGGTGAGTCCATTCTTGCTAAAAGAGTCTATAGAGATTATCTCGTGTCTATATTGCATATTTGCTTTGTCATTTTGTTGAACTAGACATGGTAGATTTTGACATCATTCCTGGGATGGACTAGTTATATGCATATCATGTTACTATAGATTTTAGAACTTTTAAAAGGTTAGATTCCAATTCCCTAAGAAACCTGTCCTTGAATGAAAAGGTCGTGACTCAGTGGTTGAGGGTAAAATCATTTTATGTCTTAATGCTGAAAAGTTGATTTCCAAAGGTTGTATCTATCATCTTGTGTAAGTTAGGAATGTTTAGTCTAAAGTCCCTTCCATTGAGTCGGTTCCAGTGGTCAATAAGTTTCTTGATGTTTTTCCTGATGAACTTCTCGATGTCCCTCCCAACAGAAAGATAGATATCGGTATAGATTTCTTCCCTAATACTCAACCCATTTCCATTCATCCCTACCAAATGTCCTCGATAAAGTTAAAAGAGTTGAAGGAGAAATTGAATGATTCATTAGAGAAGGGGTTCATAAGACCTAGTAAGTCACCTTGGGGGTGCACCAATGTTGTTTGTAAAAAAGAAGGATGGTTCGCTTAGATTGTGCATCGACTACCAGAAACTCAATAAGGTATGCATAAAGAACAAGTATCCATGGCCAAGGATTGATGACCTATTTGATCAATTGCTAGGGGCTAGTCACTTCTCAAAGATTGAACTTCGTTCCAGGTATCATCAACTGAAGGTAAGGGAGTGTGATATTCCCAAAATGGCTTTCAAGATAAGGTATGGGCATTTTAAATTTGTGGTTATGTCCTTCGGCCTAACTAATGCTCTGGAAGTATTTATGTATCTCCTGAATAAGGTCTTTAAGTGCTACCTTGATACATTTTTTATGGTATTTATTGATGGCATTTTGATCTACTCCTGGAATGAAGAGGAGCATGCAAATCATTTGAGGGTAGTGCTACAAACATTGAGGGAAGAAAGGCTCTTTGTTAAGTTTGACAAATGTGAGTTTTGGTTGAAAAAGTTACATTATTAGGTCATGTAGTGTTGGGTAATGGGATTAAGGTGGATTCGAAAAGGATGAAGGTAATAAGAAATTGGCCTAGACCCTTGACTCCGACGGACATTAGGAGCTTCTAGGGTTAGGTTTGTGAATGGTTTCTCCTCAATTGCTTTTCCTTTGAAAAAATTAACCCAAAAGAAGTCAAAATTTGTTTAGACTAATGATGTGAAAGAAGTTTCTAAACCTTGGAGGACAAGCTTATGTTCGCTCCTATCTTGGCTCTATCGAAAGGGTTGGAAGGATTTGTTGTGTATTGTGATGCTTAAAGAATTGATTTGGGGTGTGTTTCAATGTAAAATGGAAAGGTGATTACCTATTCTTCTAGGAAACTAAATGTTCATGAGCGCAATAATCCTACCTATGATATTGAACTAGCGGCCGTGGTATTTGCTTTGAAGATATGTCATCACTATTTATATGAGGATCACGTAGATGTGTCCATCAACCATAAGAGCTTTCAATATATATTCATCCAAAGGGATTTCTAAGGCAAATAAGGTGGCTATATTCCCTTAAAAATTATAATATAAGTGTGCATTACCATCCGGGAAAAGCTAATGTTGTGGTCGATGCCCTAAGTCGGGTGTCCATGGAAAGTGTGCCTCACCTTGAAATCAAGAAAGAGTTAGAAAGGGAAGTCCATCAATTGACTATGTTGACAGTTATATTGAATGAGGATGACAATAGTGGTGTGGTTGTAACAGATGGTTCAAAGTCCTCCTTGATTGAAGAAGTCAAATCGAAACAAGATCTTGACCTCGCTTTGATAGAGTTGAAGTCACTAGTGAAAGATGGCAAAGTGGAGATTTTCTCACAAAGGAGAGATGATGTCTTTAGATACCAACGTAGGCTATGTGTACCCGATGTTGGTGGTGAATCGAGAGACTTAATCTTAAAAGAGGAACACAATTCCTCTAACTCTATTCACCTCGGTTCCACCAAAATGTATAAAGATTTGAGGGAAGTGTATTGATGGGGTAGTATGAAGAGAAATATTGCCGAGTTTGTAGCCGGTTGCCATAGTTGCCAACAAGTTAAAGATGAGTATCAACGGCCAAGTGGTTTAACCTAAGACATAGAGATTCCTACTTCGAAGTGGGAAGATATCAATATGGACTTTATAATTGGGTTTCAAAAGACTAGAAGGCATTTTGACTCCATTTGGGTTATTGGTGATAGAATGACAAAGTCTACTCACTTCGTACCAGTTAATACAACTTATAGTGCAAAGGACTATGCCAAGTTGTATATTCACGAATTGGTGAGGCTCTGTGGGGTTATTGTCTATTATTTCGGAATGTGGTGCTCAATTCACATCACACTTTTGGAGGTCCTTTCAAAAAGGCCTTGGCACTAAAGTCAAGCTTAGCACGACCTTTGATCCATAAACGGATGGCCAAGCTGAGAGAACTATCCAAACCTTTGAGGATATACTTGGAGCTTGTATCTTGGAGTTTAAGGGTAGTTGGGATGAGTATCTTCCGTTTATAGAGTTTGCTTACAACAATAGCTGTCACTCTAGCATTGGAATGACCCCCTTTGAAGACCTTTATGAGAGTTGTTGTAGATCCCCAGTTGGTCGGTTTGAAGTGGGAAAAATGGCTTTGTTGGGTTCAGATCTAGTTATGGAAGCTTTAGAAAAGGTAAGGATGATGAGAGAGAGATTAAAGGCGACTCAAAGTCCACAAAAGTCCTATGCCAACACTTGAAGGAAAGACCTTGAGTTTGAAGTTGATGATTAGTTGTACTTGAAGGTCTCGCCAATGAAGGTTGTGATTCGCTTTAGCAAGAAGGGGAAATGAATCCCTAGATATGTAGGGCCTTAGCGGATGTTGACATGTGTGGGAAGTTGCGTATGAATTAGAGTTTCCCATGGAAATGAGTATGGTTCATCCGATTTTCTATGTCTCCATATTGGGAAAATATATTGGGGATCCTAGTTCCATTGTGCCCATAGAAATGGTAAATGTTGAATAAAATTTAATTATGAGAAAGTCCCAGTAGAAATTTTGGATAGGCAATTCAAGCGATTGAGAAACAAAGACATTGCATCCATCAAAATCCTTTGGAGGAACCAACATGTAGAAACTGTCACTTGGGAAGCTAAAGTCGATATGAAAAAGTAATATCCCTACCTCTTTCATTCTAATCAAGCTTGAGGTACTATTATATTTCCTATTTTAGAACCTCCTTTCCTTGCATGTCATTCTCATGTTATTTATACATGGTAATGTGATTTTGAGGTTGCATTGCAACTTCTTTTTGAGACATAGTTTAAAAGTTTTAATGGTGCATATGTTGCATTTTCGTATATGGTGCATTTGGCATATGGTGTATGTATTTCATTCCTTAGAGCTTGCCTTAGCACTTTCTGCACGAATATTCCTAAGAGGGAGATATTGTAAGACCCCATCTATGAGAAGTATAAAAAAGCAAGAAAATATAATTTATGGAAATTTTTGACTGTTAACTTCTATGTGGGGTCTTACGGGCCATAAATCATTGTACAACCCGTAAGTTGGTTCGTTGAACCTGGGGCAGACTTGTGAAATTTAGAATTTTCTGGGTGTCGACTTATGACTTATCAGATGGCCCGTAAAAAGACTTACGAGTCGTAAGTCAGGTCGTGGATTTGGGGATCAGAGAAAAATCTCAGAAGGTTCTAAAGTGACAATAGACGAAACCTTTTCTACGACTCGTAGATCGGACCACGGCCCGTGAATGGGGTCTCGTGGTCCTGGCCTGCCAGGTTTTAAAAAGGGGCAATTTTGATATTTCTTTTTTATTAAAACCTAAAGTACGTCATTTTACCCCTCAAGGGACCCCATATTAGCATAAAACAACCTTAATCTATTCATTCTTTTCCATTCCCAAGAATATCCTAAGTCCCAAAACTCTCTCAAGCCTACTCTAAGAGCTCAAGCGAGAAGGCCAAGCTAGGGTTTCGGTTTCTTCATCACCAAACTAAATATTTTTTCCATTAAATCACTAAGGTATGCAGGTTTTGATTATGGGAACCTTCCTTCCACAATCTCAACCATTCTTCCTCTAAATCTATTTCAAGTGATGGGTATTTATGAAAAATTCTATGACCTGTTTTACATGATATGATTATAAAGAAACTTATGATGATATTATGATGAGTATTATGCTATTGTCTTTGTATAGCATTATCAAATGACAAGTCATAGAAATATGTGATTTAAGATGAGGGTTTAATGATGACCTAACTATGGTTTACTATGTTATGGTGGGTCATTTTGCATAATTGGCAAAGGGATTTAGTTATTCTCCTCATGTCCAAAGATATTGATTTTGCATACTTTCGAGCATGTATGCATCCCACCATTTTTTACTAAGTTATGTACCAAGCTTCTTATGTTGACAAAGGCCTTATGGCAAGATATGTGATAACACATGTTATGAATTGTGAAGTGCTATTATGTATGTTATGAATGATGAGAATGTTGTGAAAGCTTTGAAAAGTTATGAAGCCCTATCTTTGACATGATGAAACTTTGGTTTTGAAGACCTACTTGGTGATAATATTATGAAATATGATGCTTTGAATATTATGACAAGAAGTATGATTTGAAGTATTCCTTGAGATTGTGACCTAGCACCGAGTGGACCTTGGTAGATAACCATTGTCAATTATGTTGCCACCATAGGTTTATGAATTAGCTAATGGATCTATATAGCTTAAGCTGCATGATTGACCAAAATTGGTGGTGTTCCTATACAACACGTGTGAATCAAATATTGAAATGTGTGGTGTTTTCGTATGGTTAATAAGATTTGTGTACCGAAATAGGTGGTATTCCTGCAAAGTGATTATGAAGCACTTTTCAAAAAGGATAGTTTTTCCACAAGATAAGTACCCAATTTACCTTGGCAAAGTAGACCACTCCTAATCTGGTGTGGAGTGGATATCGGGATTTCAAGTAATAGTTCGCTTGGTCTTACATGTCGATTATGGTCCTTTCCCATCTATGTATGATATGCCATATGATTTGATGAATGATCATGCATATTTTGACTATGGCATACAACATGCATGACATATTGAGCTTATACGGATTGATTACGATTACACATATTGCTTAACTGTGGCTTATGTTCCTTGTTATATTGCGCCTTGCATACTTAGTATATTCCAAGTACTAATGTATACTTTTTGCCTACATGATCTCACAATGTAGTAACTGATGCTCCTTTCCATCCTCCTCCTTCACGCAGCTAGACGTTCTGATTAAAGACTACTTGGTGAGTTTTCCACATCCAGGGACAAAATCCACTTACTCTCATGCTTTGTTTGGACTTATTTATTTTTGGATACAATCATTTGAGGGAGAGACTGGGTGATGTCTTAGCACCCATCCTACTCACGATTAGAGGTGTGGTTGGATATTGTTGTGGTTGTGTATATTTGTGCTTGACTCTAAAGTTTTGTAATTATTGAAGAATCCCTTAGTCCTCATTCCCTTATGTACTTGTTGTATGATGATAGTGATGAGATAAACGTCCCAAATCCTTAATTTTCCCATAGCATGAGTCATACTTACTTGCCTTCCCCCTAGATTTGTTTGCTATGTGGTCCATGCTTATCCTCTTCCCCACAACATCCCCATAGAGTGTGTCCTAAGTCTCGTTCCCGTAGAATTGTTCTCTACCTTTTAAATATTTTCCTATGCTTCAGCAACCAAGGATGTGCTATGAATGCTTTGAGGGTTGTTTGGGGTTCCTTCAGGTTCCCTATTCGTCGTTCACATCTAGGCCATAGGCTTGGGTCGTGACATAAGCAACTCTGTCAGTCTCAAGAATATCTTGGTTGTACAATCGATCATGACACTCTATTATAGTCAAAAAGAGTTGTCACTGGGCGTAGAGTTAAACCTAGGAGGAGCTAATCAGACAAACCACTCAAACTCTTCCGCTCAGTCATAGACATAGCAAGAGTGCCAGAAACTGATGGTACCATAAACCTGGGTGGTGCAACAGATAACCCCACAGGTTGTGGCCCAGTCGGTTGATTAGGCTAAGACAAAATAACATTCATGAGGGAATCCACTTGAGATGATGAAGGACCAACAAGTATCATAGGTGGATCAATTATAGCTACAGAAGGGCTAGCCAACACTGCAACATGGTGTATTGGGAGTAAGTCGAAGGAGCTCCCTCATGTTTGTTCAATACATGCAGGAGTAGCCGCTTAACTAAAGGCATGGCATCTAGGGATGATGGTGGTGGAATAGGGTCTATGGGATCCTCAAACTCATACCCAGGCTCCAATGAAGCTACTCTAGCTTGTCCTTGGAGCGGTGCTTCCCCTTTAGCACATCCACAACCCCTGGTCCTAGCACGAGTCTTGCCTTGACCTTGGGTAGGGGCTGCATCAGCTGGCTCAGACTCATTCACCATTTGTCGGGCTCTAGTCATCAAAATCTGTACATAAGGAGTAGATTAGATACATTTAAAATAGTTGATATGAAGGAATGCACGACTTTGAAACAAGACTAAGATATATCTTATAAAGTGCCCTGTAGCCTCCTGAAGAAGGTGTGGATGTCTACCTATCAATTCGAGAGACTCTACCAGACACCTCACCCTTGACTCATGAGCCCAACGAACCTAGAGTTCTGATACCAAACTTGTCACGATCTAAACTCGGATCGCAACTAAAGGAGGAAAGACTAAAATAGAAGTACCACAACACTAAGATTAAAATACCAAAACCTGGAGTTATGAGTGTAAAAGCTTCTAAATAGTATGAAAAAGTAAATAAAAGACTATCTAACAAAAGAGATACAAAGTCTGGTACGAAATACAACATGAAAAGTCTCAATAGTACAACAGCGGATTAATGTATAAGCCACACCGCTATGACCTAGAGAAAGATAGGAGAACTCCGCCGAAGTGAAATCAACTATCACGAAGGGATCCCTGTGCTTGGTGTACAGGGAGAAAACATAGTAGGGGTGAGTACATAGAAGTTTAAATTGTAGGTTCAACCGACTGGGTAAAAGAATTGAATAAGTATGTAATAATTAAGAACCCTTTCACCTGTAATGAAGAGGTTAGTATACACACACACCAAGATATGCAAGAATAACAAATTTAAATAATGATGCAATCCAAATGGAATGATTGTAATGCATGGGGTGGAATCACGACTGTCACACAATCGGTCATATA
>JAPFFP010044272.1:0-12551 GCA_026153255.1 Solanum medicagineum
CCTAATACAAAGAATTGATTCGCAAACTTAGAGAGACGACCCTTGATCTAAGGGGGAGATGATGTGACAAACCATAGTAGATCTTGAGTTTTGGATTGCGATGGGATAATCAAGATGAGATACTGATTCTTTTTCCATCTCATGTAATCTTTACACTTTGGTTGAGATGATACTCTATTCCCGTCTGGTGTATGACTGTCATGCCTATGGCCGAGTCTCATGCACATCATGTTGATTCCCGTTCATATTGAGTTTTGAGGATGAGAAATGACTTTATTCGATAATGTTGATTTTAACCAATGGATCCAAAGAGTTTCCAGTCCTATGTTGAATGAGATGTGATCTGAGTTTTACACTGTGTATAGTTCTGTGAACTCAGAGTGAGTCTTGATAGATGAGGGAGATTGTACTTCATTTTGAATGTCCTCAGATAAGATTTTTTGATTGTGTCATGCTAATGATCTTTCATTCCAATCCCTTTGAGTGATCTTGTTTTCTAGTCTTTATAGGAATGTCAATGATAGTAGATAAGCTATAGGTGATAGGAGAGAATGAGTGCTTCTAAATTGTGATAATGGAGTTGAGTTTGTATCTTTGAGTTTATGTTCCTTTTGAGCCTGTGCGTACTTGAGTATACAAGTACTTCATACTATTCTTGCCTAATAATGATGTTGTAGATAATGTTTAAATTCAAGATATTGAGCTCGAAGTCTATTCTTGAGACTGAGTATTTGAGTACCTATTAATTTGATTTCTTGATGGTATTCATGCTTATTTTGCATAGAGAGGTAGTAGTTGGAGGTTTTTCCAAAGGTGGAGATGATGAGTTCCTACAGGTCCAGATTGTGATGCTGATACTAGTAGACTGAGAGTGAGGGTAGATGAGGAGGATTGAATGTATTTCTATTGTGATATTAGTGTTAAACTTATGTCTTGTAGGGATAGAGGTAGGAAGGAAGAGAGATGAAACCTCATGATGTGCAACAGATAGGTAAAGGTAGGTTAGAGTGTCTCTAAGCAAGAGCATGGTGGTGTGTCTTTGAGTAAGAGCTCATTCAATGGTAGAAATGTTAAGTAGGCTTGATAATCCTTAGATATAGTTGAAGTGGTTAGAGTGATAGGCTTGGATGTGTGGATATCATTATATGAGTAATTGGAGAACACTATGGATGACTTTTGAGCGAATGTTCTAGGTGAATGCGTTGAAGGAGCAGTATTCTCTAGATGAAAATCCCTAAGGAGGTATAGAGCATGAATTTTAAGGATCTTCTCTGTGTGAGTATGGTAATCTTAGAAATAATACTTTGGGGCTTAGAATTGGCTCGAAATGAAATAACAAGATGTGGTTAGGCAAAGATTTGAATAGGAGCTATAAGCTTTAATTGATGAGGTTTAGTGCCATGAAGGGGAGTAAAGTTGAGCTGAGATGCTAAGCTTGAGAGTTACCCATAGAGTCTTATGTATCTGGATGGTTTCATTCTTGATTAGAGTTGATGGCTTCTTTCTTGAGTTTGAAAGATGATTGTCGAGGTGTTCAAATGATTTGAATTGATTAAGTTCCGATATGACATTTGTGTCTGATGGTGAGAATGTCTAAAATAATATCTCTGCTTTTGATCTGAACCGAGTTGTCTATTGGAGTTGATGTGTTTATTCATGAGTTTGAATAGAGATGATTTAAGATTGATGAGGAATAGAGTTTGATTGATTGTGTGAGTTTTGAGAAGAGTTCTGATTGTTATTCGTGCCTTGATGTCTACCTTTACTCATAATTTGAGGACGAAAGATCCCAAGGGGAGATAATGTAATACTCCAATTTGTTTTAGCTAAGACTGAGCCATCCTTAATATGATATAGGATTTTAATTGATTATTTTTAATTGAGCATAGGAGTTAAAGTCAATTTCTTAGTGTGAGAATAGAATTGGAGATAATATAAGGTCGCAGTTCTAATGTAAGATTTTATAAAAGTTAGATGGAACAATGACTTTTATGTTGTATATACATACATGATGAACCCCTAATTATTTAAAGTATATTAGATGTGATTTAGATTCATGAGAGATCTTTTACATCAAGCCAAGTCCAAAGAATTTCTACCGACTAAGTTTTTATATGAGTAGATAGAAGGGTCAACTTCAAATGATTATATCTTCAAAAGTATAAGAGTTAGGTGACCCATAATATATAAAATTGAAGATCTTTGAATTGACTTTCCAATGCATCCAATTTTGCCTTAGTTGGAGTTCGGAGTAAAAGGTTAAGACCATTTTAGTGAAGGAGTGCAGAGCTATCTGAAGGCCCGCGACAGCTCTGCGTCGCGGACCCGAAGCGGATAAGCAAAGTGATGTCCTTTTATTTTATTTTGAGGCTACTTTTATCCTAAAACATTTGGGGGTCTATTTAAGGTTCCAAAAGGCATAAAATATTAGTTCTCATAATCAAAACCCTCTCTTTCACTCCTAAACATAAACGCTGGAGAATCAACATGAAAGTCATCAAAATAGGATTAGCTTTCAAGATTCATCATCAAGGTAAGTTATTCTTCATAAATTTCAAGCTACTCAACCTAAATTTCTTTATCTATTCATGAATCTCTAATAGGATCTTAAATCATAACCTAGGGTTGCAAGAAAACGAATTCAAGAATCCCAATAAACGATTTCTTGATTCTTCTTTTTCAAGAATTAGGGTTCTTCATCAAGAACTCTAATGGTTCTAAGTCAAGAACTTAAAAATCAAAGAGAATTCCTTCAACCAATATCCTTCCAAGTTCTTTCACTTTAAAAGAACTACCAAGATCGAGGATTTTCTCCAAGAAAGCTAGTATCCATCAAATTTCGATTGTAACATCTATTTTCCAAGTATGTAAGGCTAAACGAAATCATGAGATTATTCTTCTATGTGCCCCATAAGTGGTAATAGAGGAGTTGAGAGTCCATGGGTCCCCATATATGTTTCTTGAAATACTTTCTTGATTATTTTCTTGAAAATTATATCTATTATATGTATTTTCATATGTTGATGATCATCATAAACTTATTTTCTTGAATTGAATATTTTTCATTAGGTATTGTACAAACCCTATATATTGATTTGTGAAAGCATGCATGAATGAACCTATGGATAGAGTCAATAGCCTTTACTTGTGTATGTTTATAGTAATCTTGATGTGAGTGTGAGGTTGAGTTATTGAGCTTGATGATCCTATGAGTCTTCATAATTGAGTTTTCGAGTTCTGTCTAAACGACTTCTTCTAATTAATGATATGATTCCTTGAGTTTTTAAATGAGAGTTGAGTTCACTGAGATGCATTAAAGACCCTGAAATAATAGAGGACCCTTGAGTTTTAGTTAATGATATGAGAAGAGTCTTTATGAGACTAATTGAGGTGATGGGTGCCTCGATGAGGCTAATTGAGATGAGGAGGAGGAGGAGTCTTATGAGCATTGAGTCTAGGAAGGAGTAGCGAGCACCAAAATGAGTAACAGTGGGTCTCACTTGCACTCATTACCTACGTCGGCCCAGCGTAGGAGAGGATTGAATTAATACATCTCTTGGTCTCCTCTCGAGTTTACGTCCCTGAAACAATATAGGACGGAAAAGTCCAGATTGCTTATGGATCATACTTGTTCCTTACCTGGCAAGTACGGAATGGTTGTGGAAACATCAATGTGATTTTTGTACAATCACTGGCTCATAAGTTATTGTTGTCGGATTAGAGAATCTCCCAAAAGTTACAACCTTGAGTACTCTGAGTCGAGTCGAGTTGAGTTAAGTTGAGTTGATTGATGAGGTTCAAGTTGTTGATGGCTCACTTGTCTACTCTTTGTTGTTGCTTTAGATAGACATTTGACATTTTGATTGAGTATTATTTCGAGTTGATGTTGTTTCTATATTATTCTACCTATTTCTATTTCACTAGCTATTTTATGTACCAGTACATTCCAAGTACTGATGTCTCCTTTTGGACTGCATCATTTTATGATGCAAAGGCAGGTATTAGAGATTATCACTAGGCACTGCATTGTGGATCTATTCACATTTAGCTGAATGGTGAGACCTCCTTGTTTTCGGAGGATTTCCATATTGTTATCATCTAGCTTGAGTTAATGTTTTATTTCTTTTCCTTATCACCATCTAGATGTTATAGGTAGAGGCTTCATAGACATTGAGTAGAGGATGTTGAGTATTGTTTCCTTTCCAACTCTTATTTATTGGGAAATTTACTTTTATATAAAGACTTGATTTCTTTAATTACATTACCGTCTTTTCCTTGAGTACTTTTCTTCCCTGTTGAGTATGAGATGATGATGATGCCAAGTGGTTCACTCGTGGACTAGCAATAGTTTCGAATTATCGGTCACGCCGAGGGTACCCTCCCAGGGTATGACATCTTCGTTTATTTTATATATATATTTTTTAGATTTTTGGGAAGTTTTGAGAAAAAATAATACAAGAAATAGGAAATTTTGTTCATACATAGAGAGATTGACACATATTACACAGGTGATATCGTTCTCTCACCCTAGTTCTCCACGTGTCCATTTCATTTTTTAAAAAAAATTCTCTAGGGTTAAAAAAAAAATAAATTTGTTAAAATAATTATTAATTTTGCATACTTTCACCACTAACAAACTATAAAAAAAATATATAAAAGTGGAAGAAAAAATATTATATATAAAAAGTGAAATAACATAAAAACCTAATATCGCTGCTTAAAAAATAAAAAAATTAAAATAAATATGGCTTCTTTTACAAAAATTTTTTTAACTAGTGTCAATATTAATTAAAATTAATTCTTTTATGTAATTTCTAGTATGTAATTCATTAATAAATATGTTACGCTTCGAGAGGGTACCCTTGGTGTAGCCGACACTTAAAGACTATTGCTAGTCCCCAAGCGAAGTACTTGGTCTCATCACATTTATTCATTTACAATCTAACAGTGGAAGATTTAATCATCAGGAGATAACTCAAAGGGATAAACAATCAAATTCAAAATAAAGGCCAAAGGCCAAAAAATCTATCAAATCCAATAGGAAGACTAGCAAGAAAGAAAACTAGTGACAATATCCCAAACATCAATCACTGCCTAGTCTATGAAGCCTCTATCAATATTATATATGTGACGCCAATGAAAGATTCGTGAATACCTCAAATAGAAATAAAAGCAAATCTAAAACTTTAATAGCTAGATGATAGTAATATAGAAATCCCCCTAAAGCAAGAAGATCTCACCAATCAGCTGAATATGAATAGATCCTCAATAATGCGCCCGTTGATGATCTCCAATAACCTGTATCTGCATCATAAAATGATATAGGTCCAAATGGACGTCAATACATGAAATGTATGAGTATGTAAATGTCACGCTCTGAGCCTACACCCTAGATGTGGCCGACACTCGAAAAATCATTTGTGGTCCCAGCTGAACCACTTGACTTTGCTAACTTACTCAGTGAAAGACATTAATATCATAATAAATTAGAATGGGCTAAAAATTTATGAACTTAAAGATACAATAATAATTTATACAACTTAACTCAAAATCTTTCAAACAACTTCAAAGAAATAATTTAAACAATATCTTTCTAGTCTATAAAGCCTCTAAAGTACTAACTCTGAACAAGGCACCGGAGTAGGCTCATGGGTACCTCAACTGAAATAAATACAAAGAAATAAATATGATCGAGCTCCTCTGGATGTAAAGAGGCCTCGCCGACTACTGATAAAGACTGTCTTACTGAACATCTGCTAACATGGATACCTGAATTTGCATCATAAAATGATGCAGTGCCAAAGGCATCAGTACACGAAATTTACGGTACGTAAGATGGCCAAAAAGTACTAAGGATAGGATGCTCACTTTAAAACAGAACTTTCAGGTAGCTTTATTGACAAAAGTATGTCATGCAAGTGAAATCATATGTTTTTAAACTGGTCTAAAAGTGTAACTTAATATAAAGGAAATACTTACTTTAATGCATTAATGAGCACCAATATGTCACGACCCAAGCCTAGGTCCTAGACGTGACACGGTGAATGGGGAACCCAAAGGGACCCCAATCAAGCCTCTTAACATATCATTACACATCCTTAGTCACGAAAGCAATTAAACAACAATAAAAGATTAGAAATAGGTGCATAGGGACTAAATAAAATCGTTCATAGCATAAAAACGTCAAAGAGTCAAGAGAGTCAAAGCTCATAACATCATTACATAACTTGTCCAACAACATCTCTAAACATAGAACATAGCAGGGGCCAAGACAAGCAAGCGGGCTCACCCGCATAGTCAAAAGAATATGACATAAGAAGAGTCAATATATAATATAAATTAAGAGAAGTATGTCCTCGGAGTTCAGGACTCACCAACTTGCTTAAATAGATATTATTAGCCACGTTGAGAAGGATGATGATCAAGTGGAGCTTCGGTTCCTATATTGTAACATCATGTAGGCATAGAGTATGCGTTGGTATGTTTGAATGTACTAAATATATAGGATGCAATGCAACAAGAGATAGGCAACATGGTCAAAATTCATAATAATAATCAATAGATAGCATAGTAATAATATGGCATGTATGGTCAATGCTTAAGTAAATCATGCTTTGCAAATCATTGATTTTACATAGAAAATAATATATAAATGTGGGAAGAAACCCCAACCAACATAAAATAAGACCAAGCGAGCTATAACTTAGAATCCCGATGTCTACCCTACACCAGAAGGAAGGGGGAAGTTACTTGCCAAGGTGAACCTCCTAATGCCTAAGTGGATCCACTAAGCCTTGTGTGAACTAGGTACTCGCCCCTAGTTCTTGGACTCAGCTACTCACCTCAAGTTCGGACTCAAGTACTCGCCTCAAGCCCTCATATTTAAGGTACTCGCCTCTTAGAGATTTGGGGACTCGCCACTAATCCCTTGGAAGCATTCGTCCCCGAATGTTAAAGAAACGTATATAAGAGAAGTAGTCAAGATGATTTCAACCCACACAAGAATGCAACAATACACTTAAACATCATTTCAAAAGTCTCAACATAAGTTTCCAAATCAACATGAACTTATGAATATAAACATGAATGTATGCAAATGACATGAGGGCTGAGACATAAAACTTGGAATCACAGAAAAAAGGACTTGATGTGTTATCATAAGCTTGTATAGAATGAAAGAGATACAAATATTGCTCCTCCATGCCTGCTCCGGCTCCCCGAGAGACACTTTCGACTTGACGATTCTTTCAATGGGTCTTGACGAACACTACATCCTTATCAATCAACTTCTCCACCCTTCCATCCAATACCTCCCCCGGGACCTTCTCTTAAGCCAACTTATCCTCCACAACACCCATAACCTCAAAGAATTCTATAGCACTAGAGTTATCAACACATCCTCTCACCCTAGAAACATGAAGAACCGGATGAACCATATCCATATCCATAGGAAATTCCCATTCGTATGTAAACTTACCAACCTTCCTCAACACTCTATAAGAACCTACTAACCGTAAACTCAATTCACCTCTAGTTCTTGGACTCAGGTACTGGACTCAAGCCCTCATATTTAGGGTACTTTCCTCTTAGAGATTTGGGGATCGCCTCTAATCCCTTCACTTGCGATGGCACGTAGTTTTGGGACTTGGGGACTCGCCTCTAGTCAACTCAGTGCTAAGTCTAATCTCATGGAATATATAAGATAATCATACTTTAACAACTTGCAATAAACATAGAGACATGGCACGAGTAGCTCTTAACATCATTAACCTCAAATGGTGAGCCTAGCTTCAAATATGAGAATGGGTCATCATCAACATTACCTTTACATTAACATCAATATCAAAGACTCACAAGAGGTAAAATCTTAAGAAAGAGATTAGCTTCATACTTGCATAATCATAGTTAATTTCATGAATTCATAACATACTTATAGGCCATATTCATCATGAAGTCACTCTCATATCCAAACTTCACAATAGTTCATAAAGCTCATATCTTGAATCATGTGTAGTCTCAATAGATAAAGATCACTTCATAGTATAAGCTCAAAATAGATATTTATGCATAATTAACAATATTTAACAAAATTCCAACATATTTCATGCTCATATTTCATAATAACAGATATCAATAAGAAATACAACTTGAAATCATGCAATTTTCATAAAAAGGAAGATTGGGTTTCATGGGTAAAAGGAACCCATGAATGAAATCCACATACATTAGACCTTGAATATCTTGAAAAAGAGTTGAGAAAGACTTGAAGCTTTGAATTGGGTCTTGAAATCCACAACTCGTTCTTGAGGTTTGGTAGAGGCTCTTGGAAGAATTTGAGAGTGTATTCCAATTTGAAGGAGTGAATTTTACCTTTAAGAATAGGATTTAGGTCTTTAGGAAGTGTTAAGATAGTATAGGTATCCCCAAAAAACCAATAGAAATAACTAAATTTACGGAATGCCCTTAATGAAACGGAATTTGGCAAAAACCCGTATATACCCCTGCATAGACGAGTTCTACGAAAACGGGCATAACTTCTTCATCCGAACTCTAAATAAGGTAAAATCAAGTGAGTTGGAAAGCTTATTCAAAGATCTTTAATTTGGTAGGTTGTGGGGCACCCAGTTCTTTGTGTTCTAAGAGATATGCTCCTTTAAAGTTGACCTTTTTATCGATACTTGTGCAAAACTTGGCCAACGGAAATTCCTTTGAGCTTTGCTTGATGTAGGGGATCCACGATGGTCTTAAAAGACATGAATAAGCTTGAATTGGATTTGAATAAGAGATTGAAGCTTGAATGAATTTCTTGAGATCCGGAATGAGTTTGGGACACTTGAATTTGGATGAAATATTTCGCTAAGTATTTGAGAGAATATTGAGGAATGTGTTGTATGATATGAAGATGAAATATGGCTAAGTATAGATATTTTTACGTATGGAAAGATTTATGCCCAAGACCCAAAGGCCTTGGACTGGAAAACAAAAATTGGGTAAAAATAACATAGGAGCACGCCCTGGCGCGTCGCGCCTTTGGCGCGGTTCTTCACTGGAAATCACCAACTCTGAAAATTTGAATTTTGATACGATTGCTCTAAAATCGAAGTTAGACCCATTTCTCACTCAATATTGCCCTCCGATCAAGAATATGAAGTCAGACTTTCGATATCACGCATGAAATTTGAGATATATGAAAATTACGTTTATGGGCACTTCCGAGGCACATTTACAGGCATATTTCAGGGTCGTTTCAAAATGAATATATAAAAGTATGATACTCAAATACTTAGCTTCGCAATTAGCTCAACTCAATTTATTATGCAACATAATAGAGAGAAACACTTGAATAAATATATGATAAATCTCAGTGTGTAAAATAATAAACTTTACTTCTTGGGAAGTTTCTCTAACCGACAACCATCACTATGACCTTCATGATTATGCAGTGTCTTGCCCACGCTGCCAGAGTCATCCCATACTTTGCTGGGGTAAGGAACAAAACTAGGAGAGTGGATCCATCCCAAAACTGAGCCATCTCAGTGGCAATGAGGAGTTGTACTTTTGGTACGATCCTATCCTACGCTGGATACGTAGTTTATGAGTTCAAATTATTATTACTCTCACTCATATCGGTACTCAATATTACTTCCAAAATAAATTTTATGATGCTCATACATAAAAAAAGTATTTTTTTTCTTAAAGTATTACTTTCTTCTCTTTGGGACTTAGCCCAACTTTAGCGTTTCTTAACTTTTCTCAACTTGACCCTCTTCTTTGTTTCTGAAAGCTGTATCAATACCAGGTACTTAATTTCAACATGATCTTGGTTACTCAGGTATTTTGGAATTACCAAAACTTTAAGTACTTTTAAAACTCAACTCAAACCATATATATAATAACTTTTCATGAAATATATACAGGGTTCTCCTAAATGTAACCACAACAGTAAATCTTGTCTCAATAACTTAACTTAGTACTAAAATTAGCGGAAACTATGATTTTTTATCAAAAATAATGCATGAACAAGTATTTTGATGAAATTAACTAGTAATGGAGGAAACCTTGATCTCAACTTATAAATTTGTTCTTGGGTAGAGTCTGGGGGTTATAGATACTAAAATAATAGTAGAACAACTTTTGGAGGCCTTGCATATCTAAAAGTTTTGATATTACAATCGTAATTTGATGAATGCTAGCTTTCTTGGAGAAAATCTTTGATCTTGGAACCTTGATGTTGTTCTTGAAAAAAGAAATTCTCTTTGTAGTTCCCTTAGAGTGGAAGAACTTTAAAAAAATATCGATTGAAGGACTTCTCTTCGATCCTTGAATTCCTTACTTAGAATCTTTAGAGTTCTTGATAAAGAACCCTAATTCTTGGAAAAAGAAGAATCAAGAAATCTTTTCTTGAAATTCTTGAATTTGTTTTCTTGAAACCCTAGGTTATGATGTACGATTATTTTTAGAGATTCATGAATAGATGGACAAATTTAGGTTGAAAAGCTTGAAATTTATGGAGAATAACTTACCTTAACGATGAATCTTTGATGCTAACCTAACTTGATGATTTTCTTGATACTTCTTGAGAGCTTATGTTTAGGAGTGAATGAGAGGGTTTTGAAGTTAATGATACGAATAACTACGTTCAAGGGGTTTAATTAGGTGAAAACTGACAAGTTTAAGGCTTAAAAGGGTGACGAAAATCGAAAATACCCCTCTTTTTAAAGTTCCAGGTCGGGCCACCTACAAGACTCCCCTATGACTCGTAGAAGCTTCTACAACCCGTAGAGGACCTTTCTAAACTTCAGGACTTTTTTGGGGTCTCTCGAACTTTCTACGAGTCCCTGATACAACTCGTAGAGGGTTCTACGATCCATAAATAGGTCCGTAAAGTTTGGGGATAAACATTGAACTTCTATGACTTTTTCCACGAGATACCGATACAGGCAGTACTCCGAATTATGACCCATAATTGAGTATCGTATTGCAACTTTGCACTGGCAATCCCCAGTAAAACGATCATAACTTTTTGACTTCGAACACCAAATGAGGTGAAACTAGTTACGTTGGAAAGCTAATTCAAAGGGCTTTCATTTGGTATGTCGTGAGACTTCTAAAAATGTTTGTTTTCTAAGAGTTATGGTCATTTAAAATTGACCCTTGCATAATCCGAAGTGAAAAACTTAATCGATAGGAAACCTTTGAACTTAACTAAGTACTAGAGGCCTCTTATGAACCCAATCCACTACTAATACACTTCACACATTTATGAATGAGCCTTAGAATATAGGTACATATAAGGCATTACTAGGATTAATCTTATATACTTATGACAAAAAATTTCGGGACCTATGAATGGAGTTGTGGGGTGTTACAGTAAAATGACAGAAAGAAACATGCATCAAGAAAAATACTACTAACTCAAACAACTCAAATTAAGAAGATAAGAAACTCGATCAAGATGTCATAAGTCTAAAGTAAGAGTGAGGTTTAGATAGAGATCAACTATATACAATCTAATCAGAGTACTATCAAGACCTATTTGGGAGTCTCTCTAATCAATAATCATCACCTATGAGCCCGATGATGATACAACGAAGTGGTGTCATTGCCTACCCGTCCAATACCTTGCAGGGTAAGGGACGCTCCACAATCAATCAATCAAACCCTCTTTAAGGACTTTAGAGGTATGGGCCCTTTCTCATCCTATTATGGCGACGCAGTTATTGAGTTCAAGGATGACTTACTTTTGCTCAATTTGGTGCTCAATACTCCTCCAAAGACTCAATACTCATAAAAAGTCAATATTAATCAATAAGTTTCTTATGGATTCTTTCAGTTCATCAATTCTATCACAATCAAGCCTTTGGCCGATCAACCATCCAATCGATTTCTAATCACATCTTTCAAAGTGGCTTAAACAATCTTTTAAGAGGACTATCATGTAGACCAATCATTTGGGTTTTATTTATAAAGATTCATAGGATCATTTAGTCTATCAACACTATCATCACACTCATATCATAACCACAATCAACATTCATCATGTCAAAGCTCTAAATTCATCCCCTAGGTTCATTCATGTAAATTTTACTCAAATAATATATGGGGTTTATACTTAAAATAGGATTTCAAATCATTTGTTCGAGAACCAAGTTCATAGAAATCATTAATTATACTATATAAATAAAATAGGTTAAATATTATAGAAGTTTTAAAAAATAACACAATCATGAGGACATCAATTCCATCACAATTTGTCCTACCACAATCATGAGGTACATGGAAAAACAATTTTATGTTTTAGGTTAGCCTTACATACCTGATGTTGGAGGATGACAGTCATCTTGCAAAATTTTGGCTTGCCTCAAGTGAGTGTGCATACTCTCTATTAGGGGTGTACATAGTGCGGATTGGTGCGGATTTTTTTAAAACCAAACCAAACCATTAAATGCGGTTATTTTAATATATAAACCAAATCAAACCAAACCAATGCGGTTTTTTCAACCTCGGTTTTTTTCGAATTGGTGCGGATTGGTGCGGTTTGCGGTTTTTTC
>JAPFFP010044273.1:0-12550 GCA_026153255.1 Solanum medicagineum
TTCTAAGTCCTACAAGCACCTCAATTCTCTCACTTCATTTTAAGGTCATAATCTCCTTAATTCAACACAAACCATGTGTATACTCGACCCTCTTAATTGCTAGATGTACATATAGCCCATTAACGCGAGATTCAAGCGCTTTTAAAATTTAGCGTCAACTTGTCCCCTTCATGTCATGCTTCCTTTGAATTGTACTAATATTACAAGGTATGGGGTGTTACATCGACTTATGCACCGGTCATGTCTATAAGTCTCATGAATAGCGTCTTTAATCCCTACCTTGTTACATTGTGGTGGTTCTTGGTGATAATGTATTGATTGTTTCCGATGGTGAGGGAGAGCTTGTGAATCAATTGAGGGTGATGTTGCGAATTCGGAGGGGATGAATTGCTTGCTAATTTTGGAAAGTAGGGACGTTTGAGTGGCAAGAAGGTGGTTGGGGGAGTTCACCGTTTGACTTGGGTGAATGAGGTTGAGAATGGTGGGGTAGTGTCTTGGTGGTTCCAAATCATCTATAGTTGAAGAGGTCTAGTTAAGTAAGGCGTTGATTTTTATATTGGTAAAGTTGGGGGCTCTTCTCCTAAGGGAAAGATGGTGACTTGGTGCTAAGTGGCTGGTGTGTGTGTCCAAAGTGGATTGATGAGGGTGTGGTGTTCGTAAGGCTCTTGGAAGGTTCGTCAAGTCGAAAGTGTCTTCGGAGAGCGGGCTTGGAGAAACAACATCCATACCTATTTAATTTTTATTCTAGCTAATGACGATATATCTAGTCCTTTCATGGTTCCAAGTTTATGTTATAGCCCTTATGTGATTTGCATGGATCCATGTATACGTTACCAAGTTCATGATGATTTTTGACACTTATGTTGATATTTTGAAAATTGTGTTTTAAATGCATGTTGCATTCCTGTTGGGGCTGATTTGTTTATGATCACTCTCATCTTGTAAGTCTCTTTTACATTCAGGGACGAATGTTCCCAAGGGGGAGATATTGTAACGCCCCACAAAGTGCCCGAAAATGTACCTCGGAATGCCCGAAATATTTAATTTCTGTATATCTCAAAAACTGCTTGTTATTTCAAAACTCTAACTTCATATTCTTGTTTAGGGGGAAAAATTACGTGGGAAATGGGTCTAACTGAATTTTATAGCAACCGTATACAAATCCTAAAATCGCAAAAAATGCAATTTAGGAGGGTCAACTTTAAAGGGACATATCTCTTAGCACATAAAGAACTAGGTATCCCAGAACCAACCAAATTAAAACTCTTTAAATTAGCTTTCCAACGCACTTGGTTTCACCTCATTTCGAGTTCGGATGAAGGAGTTATGCCCATTTTCGTAGAACTCGTTTGTGCAGAAATGCAATTTCCAGAGGCAAATCCGTCTTACTTCCACGATGTGCCCCTTTTGTTTTTGGTGCCTATTTTAATTTTTTTGGCCCAAGACTTTTAAATATTGGGCCTAAGGGTTCCCATGCTTGAAAATATCTATACTTAGCCTTATTTTCACCCTCATATCATCCAAAAATTCCTCAATACTCACTAAAACACTTAGGCTCATATTTCACTCAAAATTCACGTCTCAAAGCTCTAGACCAATCTTAATGATTTCATTGAGGATTTCATTCAAGCTTCAAGTCTCCATTTTTAATCTTCTTCAAGGGTTCTCCAAAGTCAAGGTATGTGGTGTTGAACCATTGGGTCCTTCCACCCATGGTGCCTAAGCCTCCTTTTTACTAATATTGCATGATTTAAAGTTGGTTTTACATGTGGGTCTTGTACATTAAGAAATTTACTACACAGTCATTTGAGTTCATGAAAGTATGGTTGTTTTAGCATGTCTTGAACTTTAAATCTTTGATCTAATGTTGGATTTGATGAGGTTTTTGATGTGTATGTCTTGAGGGTGTTGCAAGGTATTGATTGATGGTTTTACAATGGATTTTATTGTATGATGTCATCTCTAGATTGTATGGTCTTTTACCCCCATTACACACCCACCAAGTGTTTGATAAAATATTCGACTAGGGTTTCTTGAGGAATTGTAGGTCCAATGCATGTCTTTGAGTTAAATGATGTTATGATGATTACATGATTATGAAATGATGTACGTTTATGATGATAAAAAGGGAAGATATTTATATAAGGATGAAAGGAATGAATATATGTGTTTGAATCATGTAAAGCACCTTTGGTATTGCAAGGGACTTGCTGGGCCCTCATGTTGTTATGTTCTTATGAATTGTTGATGACTTGTTGGTTTCTTATGATAAGTTTTATGCTCTTATCGATTGTGAAATCCTACTAGGAGGGGTTATGAACTATGTTACATGCTTTACCCTCTAGTGCAAGGCCAATTCCTACATGTAGGGGTTATAAGCTATGTTGTACACCTTACCTTCATGTACGAATGCAATTTACTCTTTATGGTGTTATGCTACTCCTTATGAGGTTATGTTACTTTTTATGAGGTTATGCTACTCCTTATGAGGTAATGTTACTCCTTATGAGATTATGCTACTCTTATGAGGTTATATTACTCTTTATGAGGTTATGCTACTCCTTATGAGGTTATGTTACTCCTTATAAGGTTATGTTACTCTTTATGAGGTTATGCTACCCCTTTTGAGGTTATATTACTCCTTATGAGGTTATGCTACTCCTGAGGTTATGCTACTCCTTATGAGGTTATATTACTCTTTATGAGGTTATGAACTATGAGGTGCTCCTTACCCTCGTGTATGATTTGGGGTTATGAACTCATGCTATATCTCTCACCCTCTAGTACAAGGTAATTGGATAAGCTAATTATGTTGTCTTATTGGGTTAAGTAAGCTATGAAAGAATGGATATTCTCAAGCATGTCTTACTACAAGCATTGTTCATGCATGCCACTTTGTTATATTATGCATATTGCCTATTGCTATGCTTTTTGATTACATTGCCTATCTCTTGTTGTATTGCATCCCACATACTTAGTACATTTCAATGTACTTACGCCTACTCTATGCTTACATGATATGACCATGTAGGAACTAGACCCCTGCTTGAGCATCTCCACCCACGTGGCTAGTACGATTTCACTCAAGCTTGTTGGTGAGTCCAACATTCTGGGGATGCTAGTCTATGTTTTTTATGTTATATATTGATTCCTTCTTCTTTATTGCTATTTTGACTATGAGGGTTTGGCCGGTTGTTTTGTATTGGCCCTCGCTAAGAATCTATGTTTAGAGGTGTTTGACAAGTTATGTATTATGTTTGAGCTTTGACTCATCTACGTTATTTAAGTATTAAACTCTATCTTTCTCCCTTAGTCCCATTTCCCTTGTTCATGTTTCTTATGATGTTTTATATTGGTTCCGCTACCAAAGATGTGTAATGATATGTTATGAGGCTTGTTTGGGCTTCCTTCAGGTTCCCGTTTCGCCGGTCACGTCTAGGCCCTATGCTTGGGTCGTGACAATATGTCCTCAAGTTAAATTTATAGACAATTAACAGAACTAAAAATCCAATAAAACAACTAGCAAAAATTTAAACTATAAACCAAGATTCAAGGATTCAATAGAATTAGATACCTATGAATTAAAGTTTCAATAGAATAGAACCAGAAATAATCGTAGATAAAAAAGCAATTTAACATAGAGAAGAGATGAGACCAGTAAAATTACCGCAATTACTCCAGCTAAAATTGACAAGCAAATTCATTATAACAAGAAAATCTCAAACTGATTACATCGGCTAGAAAAGCGGCGATAATCCTCAAGATTAACTAACAATAGCCTCATAGAAGCAAGGGGCAAGTACCATGTACAATATTTTAAGGCAGTATTGGTACAATGTTTTAGAAAGAGATGGTCAGACAATAATAGAAAGAAAACCCATAATCAATTAATCATCCAAATATTTGAATTCAAATGATAGAATAAGATTCAATGTAATATTTCGGGATAGGTGACTAATATTAAAATAATATCCATTAAAGCAAAACCATCAATTCTACTCATATTCCAAAAGGAGACAAAAAGCACCACTTACCCTACAGCTGCACCAACAGTTGAAGGAGATGGAAGCAAAGAGTTGAATAGCGCAAAATGTTCTTTTCATTTCCAACAGATAAGACCAATTGGTGAAGTCGTCAAGGGCAGACATTCATGCCAGGCCACATAACCACGTGGAGCAAGCCTTAGGGTTATGAACTGAAATGACTAAAATGCCCCCTATAAGCAGGCATGTTGATATCATACCCCCTTACTCTCTATTCTTATATAGTACTAAAGTATGATAAGTTGTTAATGTAATTGAAATGTACCCTAAAAGTTCCTAAAAATGTCTCTCGGAAGTGCCTGAAATCGTAATTTTCATATATCTCAAATCTGTGTGTGATATCGAAAATTCGACTTCATATTCTTGATCAGGAGGCAAAATTGAGTGAGAAATGGGCCTAACCCTGATTTTAGAGCAACCGTATCAAAATTTCATTTTCCATAATTTTGCTTATCTAGTGTTGATCTGTGCCCATGGCGTAACACACCCATGGTGCGGAATAGTGTTATTTTTGCCAAATTTTTTTTGTTCAGTCCAAGGCCTTTGGGTCTTGGGCCTAGGTCTTCCTATGTATGAAAATACTTATACTTAGCCATATTTCAATAGTATATCATACAAGACATTCCCCAATACGCTTCCAAATACTTAGATAAATATTTCACTCAAAATTCAAGTGCCAAAACTCATTCCGGATCTTAAGGATTTCATTTAAGCTTGAAGTTTCCATTCCAGTCTTCATCAAGAAATCCTCCAAAGTTAAAGTATGTGAGTTTCAACCATTGTGTCCTTTCACCCATGGTGCCCAAGCGTCTTTTTTTTTTTTACATAAATCTCATGTTTCTTAGTTGATTTTACTTATGGGTCTTTTATTATGAATTTGACTATAATCGATGTTAGGGTTTCATGAAAGTGTGACTGTTTTAGCATGTTTTGAGCTATGAATCTAGTATCTATTTTAAGATTTTATAAAGGGTTTCAATGTGTATTGCATGAGGGTGTTACCAAGTATGTGTGGGTTGATTTACTTCAATTTTCTTGCATGATTTCACTCTTGAATTATATGATTTTACACTAGCATTGCACACCCACCAAGTGGTTGATAAAATGTCTGAATTAGGGTTCATTAGTTACAGATGATCTATTGCATGGCCTATGACTTGAATGACTTTATGATGATGAAAGTAATGTATGAATATGTTGATTTCATGGAAAGTGGCTATAGTGTTACAAGTTACCATACCATAGATGAGGGGTATATACCTCATCCACCTTTTCAGGTGGTGGCAATCCCGTACTACCATAAATAAGGGGTATATACCTCATCCACCTTGTCGGGTGGTGGCAATCCCATACTACCATAGATGAAGGGTATATACCTTATCCACCTTGTCGGGTGGTGGAAATCCCGTACTACTATAGATGAGGGGTAGATACCTCATCCACCTTCCAAGCGGGTGGCATGCCTTGGGTTTCAAATGCTAAGTTTCTTGGTCTATGATGATAGTCTCTTTCTTCACATATAATACATTATATATAAGCATATTTTACTTAAAGAATTATTCATACTTGTCATACTGTTATTATGCTATCCATTGTTTATGATATTGCATTTTGCCTATGTTGCCTATCTCTTGTTGCATTGCATACTACATACTTAATATATTCAAACATACTAATTTATACTCTATGGCTACATGATGTTACCATGTAAGAACTGGAGCTCTTCATGATCATACTCTATGCCTACATGATGGCTAGTATGATTTCTTTCAAAGCAAGTTGGTGAGTCCTCAACTCCGAGGATATACTTCTTTTGATTTATGCTACGTATTGACTCTTCTTATGTTGGAAACTATGACTATGAGGTTGAGCCCAAAGATTGTCTTGATCCCCGCTCCTATCTATGTAATAAAGGTGTTGTTGGAACCTTATGACATGTTAATGCTATACTATTTTTGCTTACTATGTTTCTATGGTATCAAATATGTCCTTTTGCCCTGTTTTCCCTTATTTCTATCTGTTGTTGTTTTATTACTTCCGCGACCAACAATGTGTAAGGATATGTTAGGAGGCATGCTTGGAGTTCCTTTGGGTTCTCCACTCTCCGTATCACGTCAAGGCCCTAGGCTTGGGTCGTGACAAACTTGGTATCAGAGCACTAAGTTGTTAATGGTCCTCGGAATCCAACACACTGCGTCAATTAGAGTCTTATTCATGGTTGTGTTGTGCACCACATCTATGAGTAAAAGGCTATGAGACATTTTAGTAAATGTTTTCCTTTTTCATGATCTACGTTGTGCTATAGAACTTAGGTAAGGTTTCCCCTCTAATAAATGTTCTTTTCCCTTTTTAGATTATGCCTAACACAAGAGGAAGAAGAGACCACACACCCGAGGAACAACCGGCTCATGGAGAGCTCCGGGATGCTCTCAGTTTGCTAGTAGCTCAAGTCATGGCTAATCAAGTCAATCAAGGGGCCCAAGCCCCTCATGATCCTACTCCGGCATCTCCAGTGATGGACTTTATGAGGATGAACCCACTGAAGTTCAATGGATCTAAAGTGGATGAGGACTCTCAAGAATTCGTTGATGAGGTGTACAAAGTGTTGTCTATAATTGGTGTGAGGTCGAAAGAGAAGGCGGAGTTGGCGGCTTACCAACTCAAGGGGTGGGCCCAAATATGGTATACTCAATGGAAGGAGGAGAAAAGGAAGAACAAGATGATCCTTTAGGAGGAACTTAAGGCGACTTTCCTCAACCGGTTCTTGCCTCTTGAGCTTAGGGAGGCCAAAGTGATGGAGTTCATGAATTTGAAGCAAGGAGCAACGAGTGAGAGGGAGTATGCCCTCAAGTTCAACCAACTCTCTAAATGTGAGGTCTAGAAAGAATACGTTTGTGATGGGTGCTCCCAATTTGGTTAATAAGGAGCGTCGGGCTGCTATGTTGATTAGTGACATGGATTTGTCCCGCCTTATGACCTGTGCCAAACAATTGGAGGGGGAGAAGTTCAGGAAGAAAAGGGGTAATGAGGCTAAGAGTGACCGTTTTGATGGTAGGTTCCAAAGTCCCAAGGTTGCCGATTTCATCAAGGTGAAGGGTCCTCACATGCTCCTAGTAGAAGGTTTGCCAATGACTACCCAATGGCCCAAGGTAATGATGGTGTGGTACCTAATGCTATGTGCCCAAAATGTGGTAAGGGTCATGGTGGCCCATGTTTGAGGGATACCAATAATTGTTTTGGTTGCGGAGAAGTAGGCCACAAGATGATTGATTGCCTACGTAGCCGGAACAAGGGTAAGCATGTTCGTCCACAAGGACGGGGTGCTAATGCGATTCTTTGTGGGAGAGGGGGCCAACAAGGTTGTGCCCCAAAGCACAATTGGTTCTATGCACTCCAAGGGAGACAAGTGGTTGATGAGATGCCCCGATATCATCACCACTATGTTAAAATGTCTTTGATTTTGATGTGTATGCATTCATATACCAGGGTGCCACTCTTTCTTTTGTTACTCCTTTTGTTGCAAAAAATTTTCATGTTGAGCCCGAATTTTTGTGTGTCTTATAAGGTGTCTACTCCCATTAGTGCATCTATTGTTGCTAGAAAGGACTATAGAAATTGTCTCATTTGCATTTTGCATAAGATTTTGCCTTGTGATCTCGTTTAGTTGGATACGGTGGATTTTGATGTCATTCTTGGGATGGATAGGTTGCATGCACATTATGCCTCTATTGATTGTAGAACCAGTATGGACAAGTTCCAATTCCCAAATGAACCCATCTTTGAGTGGGAGAGTCATGATGTGATGGTCAAGGGTATGTTCAGCTGTTGCATTAAAACCCAAAAGTTGATTTCTAAGGGGTGTCTCTATCATCGTGTGAGGTTTAGAGATGTTAAGTCCAAATTCTTCTCTATAGAGTCGGTTCTAGTGGTAAATGAGTTTCTTGATGTCTTTCCTAATGACCTTCCCTGTGTTCCTCTCAAAAGGGAAATAGACTTTGGTATAGACCTCATTTCTGATACTCAACCCATTTTTATTCCTCATCACCATATGGCCTCGGCGGAGTTAAAGGAGTTGAAGGAACAATTGAGGGACTTGTTGGAGAAGGGTTCTATTTGGCCTGGTCAATCACCTTGGGATACAGCAGGTGTTATTTGTGAAGAAGAAAGATAGGTCCTTTAGAATGTGTATTGACTACCGGCAACTTAATAGGGTCACCGTAAAGAATAAGTATCCCCTACTAAGGATTGATGATCTATCTGACCAACTTCAAGGGGCTAGTCATTTCTCTAAAATTGATCCTCGGTTCAAGCACCATTAAGTGAAGGTGAGGGAGTATGACATTCCCAGGACGGTCTTCCGGACTAGGTATGAGGATTATGAATTTGTGGTTATGTCTTTTGGGTTGACCAATACACCGGCTATTTTCATGGATCTTATGAATAGGGTCTTTAAACCCTACCTTGATTTTTTTTGTTGGTGGTCTTCGTTGATGATAGTTTGATCTATTCCCATAGTGAGAAGGAGCATGTGAGTCATTTGAGGGTGGTGCTGCAATGATTGAGGGAAGAGAAGTTGTATGCCAAATATGGAAAGTGTGAATTTTGGTTGAAAGTGGTTGCCTTTCTAGGTCATGTGGTGTCGAAAGATGGTATTAAGGTGGATCCTAAAAAGATGGAAGTGACTAGAAATTGGCCTAGACCTTCGACCTTATCGAAAATTAAAAGCTTCTTGGGCTTAGGGGGTTATTACCGGGGGTTTGTGAATGGGTTCTCTTCTATTGCTTCCCTATGACTAAGTTGACTCAATAGAAGGCTAAATTAGTGTGGACTGATGAGTGTGAAAGGAGTTTCCATACCTTGAAGGATAAGCTTGTCTCCGCTCCAATCTTGTCTCTACCGGAAGGGTTAGAAGGGTTTGTTGTGTATTGTGATGCCTCGCGAATCGGTTTGGGTGTGTTTTGATGCAAAATAGTAAGGTGATAGCTTATTCTTCTAGATAACTCAAGGTGCATAAAAAGAATTATCGTACTCATGATCTTCAATTGGTCGCCGTGGTTTTTGCTTTGAAAATTTGGTGTCATTATTTGTAATGGGTGCATGTTGATGTGTTTACCGATCATAAGAGTATCCAACATGTGTTCACTCAAAAAGATATCAACTTAAGACAACGAAGGTGTTTAGAGATCCTTAAGGATTATGACATGAGTGTACATTATCATCTCGATAAGGCCAATATTATGGCGGATGCTTTGAGTAGGGTGTCTATGGGTAGCCTAGCTCATGTTGATGATGGGGGCAAAGAGATGGCTAGAGAGGTCTATCGGTTGGTAAGATTGGGGGTTAGGTTGGAAGAGGCTTATAATGGAGGTATTGTGGTTGTTGATGGTTGAGAATCTTCCTTGGTTGATGAGGTAAAAGAAAAACAAGATCTTGAGCCTCCTTGTTAGAATGGAAGGCCCTGGTGAGAGAGGGCAAGGTGGAGGTTTTCTCCCAAGAGGAAGGTGGTTTCCTTAGGTACCTAGGTAGGTTGTGTGTGCCTAGTGTGGATGACTTGAGAAAGAGGATTCTTAGGAGGCTCATGATTCTTCCTAGTCTATTCACCTTTATTCTACCAAGATGTATAGAGATTTGAGGGATGTGTTTTGGTGGGGAGGTATGAAGAAGAACATTGCCAAATTTGTATTCGGTTGTCATAGTTGCTAACAAGTCAAAGCCGAACACCAAAGGCCAGGTGCCTCACTCAAGATATAGAGATTCCTACTTGGAAGTGGGAGGATATTAACATGGATTTTGTGGTTGGGTTGAGACTAGAAAGGGGTTTGATTCTATTTGTGTTGTGGTTGATAGAATGACAAAGTCAACTCATTTCCTACTGGTTAAGACTACTTATGGGTCAAAGACCATGCTAAATTGTACATTCATGAGTTGGTCAGATAGCATGGGGTGCCCTTGTCTATCATATAGGATCATGGTGCTCAATTCACTTCACATTTTTGGAGGTCCATCCAAAGAGGTCTTGGTACCATGTTTAAGTTTAGTACGGTCTTTCACCCTCAAACAGATGGCCAAGCCGAAACAACTATCCAAACTCTTAAGGATATTCTTAGAGCTTGTGTTTTGGAGTTTATGGGTAGTTGGGATGATTATCTTCCATTGATTGGGTTTTCTTATAATAAAAGCTATCATTCTAGCATTGGTATGGCTCCTTTTGAGTCCCTTTATGGTAGACGTTGTAGGTCCCCAGTCGGATGGTTTGAGGTAGAGGAAACAACATTGTTAGGTCCGGATCTGGTCATGGAGGCTATGGAGAAGGTAAGGTTGATTAGGGAAAGGTTGAAAATAGCCCAAAGTCATCAAAAGTCCTATGCCCATGTGAGGAGAAGGGAGCTTGAATTTAAAGTTGGTGATTCGATCTATTTGAAGGTCTCACCCACGAAGGGTTTGGTTCATTTTTGTAAGAAGGGTAAACTGAGTCCAAGATATGTGGGTCCTTATAGAGTGTTGAGGAGGATTGGTAAGGTAGCCAATGAGTTAAAGTTGCCTAGGGAAATGGACTTGGTTCATCCGGTCTTTCATGTATCCATGTTGAGGAAATGTATGGGTGATCCGAATGCTATTGTTCCATTGTATGTTGTGGGTGTTGTAGAAGACAACTTGACCCATGAAGAGGTTCTAGTAGAGATCATGGATAGACAAGTGAAGAGGTTGAGGAACGAGGATGTGGCTTCCGTTAAGGTCCTTTGGAGGAATCAACAAGTCAAAAGTGCTACATACGAGGCCGAAGCGGATATACAAAAGTGATATCCCTATCTCTTCCATTCTACTCAAGATTAAGGTACTAATTCTAAGTCTTCTATGTGATTTCATGTATCGTGTATTAGCCCTATATGTCATATGCATGCATTCATGTTTACGTTGACAAGTTTATGGTAATTTGACACTTACGTTGAGATTTTTGAAAAGATGTTTAAGTGCATTATTGCATTCTTATTAGTGCTGATTTCTTCATGATTACTCTTCTTATGTATGCTTCTTTGATATTCAGGGACGAATGTTCTCAAGGGGAAGATATTGAAACGACCCCAAAAAGTGCCCGAAAATATGCCTCGGAAGTGCCCGAAATCGTTATTTCCATATATCTCAAAATCCGTGCGTGACATTGAAAATCTGATTTCATATTCTTGATCAGGGAGAAACATTGAGTAGGAAATGGGTCTAACACTAATTTTAGAGCAACCATATCAAAATTTCATTTTCCATAATTTTGCTGATCTAGTGTTGATCCGCGCCCTTGGCGCGACGAGGCCAGGGCGCTGATTAGTGTTTTTTTTCTCAGTTTTTGTAGTTCGGTCCAAGGTCTTTGGTGAAGTCTTCCAATGCATGAAAATACCTATATTTAGCCATATTTCAATACCATATCATACAAGACATTCCTCAATTGTTTCCCAAGTACTTAGACAAATATTTTGCTCAAAATTCAAGTGCGAAAACTCATTCCGGATCTTAAGAATTTCATTCAAGCTTCAGGTCTACATTCCAATCTTCATCAAGAAATCTTCCAAAGTTAACCTATGAGAGTTTCAACCATGGGATCCTTTCACCCATGGTACCAAAGCTTCCATTTTACATAAATCTTATGTTTCTAAGTTGATTTTACTTATGGGTCTGTTATTATGAATTTGACTATAATCTATGTTGGGGTTTCATGAAAGTGTGACTGTTTTAGTATGTTTTGAGCTATGAATCTAGTATCTATTTTGAGATTTGATGAAGACTTTCAATGTATATTGCATGAGGGTGTTACCAAGCATTGGTGGGTTGATTTACTTCAAGTTTTCTTGCATGATTTCACTCTTGAATTGCATGGTTTTACACTAGCATTGCACACCCACCAAGTATTTGATAAAATTTCTGCATTAGGGTTCTTATGTTATTGATGATCTATTGTATGGTGATGTTCACGCTCCAGTAACAAAGCGGTCGTAGTCAGCAATATACCCAATCAGAGGTTAGGATCGAATCCACAGGGAATATGGGGCTTGGCAATAGAGATCCACTATCATTCATTTCAAGCATCAATTACTAAAATCTCTAAATGGGGGGTGGGGTGGGCTTTGTGATTCAAAATGAGAAACAAAAGCTAATACAACACTAACTATGCAAGAAGACACTCAAATCTAGGGACAACTTGCGAATTGTGTTCCCCATGGTTCATTGACTCAATTACCCTAGATAGCATAACTCTAATTGAGAATTCACATGTAGGATGGTAACTTAGATTCTTCCAACCCTCTTGTGAAGGTGAAGGTCGGATTTCACCATGACGCTTGGTCAACAACCATGGTATGCCAACTAACTATTACTCATTGTCCCAGTCAACCCCCCCCCCCCGGTCAGGTTTGGTTGTTTAGACGATAACACACCAATGGAATCCTGTCATCTACTTCCCTTTTCCTATTTGTCACTACCTTGGTCGAGATCATGATAGTAGGCGGGATTTGGTGTTG
>JAPFFP010044274.1:0-12548 GCA_026153255.1 Solanum medicagineum
TTATTATTTTCCTTTCTTTATGTTGATTGTAAATTAGCTAACGGATCTTCTTACCTTTTGTTGATTGGTTATCTCTATTGTATAAATCAGTCCTTCATTCACAATTAGACGGGGGAAAAATACTCTCTATACAGTTTTCTTTCATACCAAAACAAAACTCTCTCTCTTCTCATCTCTGTTCTCTCTGATAATATAAGAAAATAATTAGCTGAAAGTTCTTGTCCATGACTTTTGTTACTTGGATTCCACTACTATTGTGCTTGACTGTTGAGGTTCTTTTCTTTCATATTATTATTTCGTACGTTATTCTTTCTTTGTTCATATAGCAGGTCTTGGAGTTCATGAGAATAGTCGTCAGGTGATGAGATTCAGAAGACTTTGAAGATTTTATTTTGTTGCTATGTTGTATTTTTATTTTTGCAAAAACCATGTAATAAAATAATGAAAATGGGGGATCTAGTGTAAAGGGGTGGGGGGGGGGGAAACGATATGCTAATTATTTTTTATATTTACCTTTTTTTGTTTTTTTTGGTGTGTTGATTGTGGTGTTTAGGATTTTGTGGAGTTTATGGGGTGTGTGGGGGTTTTGGTGTTTTTGGGTGTTGTTTTTGTTTTAACTATATGCTAATTATTTTTTATATTTACCTTTTTTTGTGTTTTTTGATTGACTCACGATCATAGGTAATCTTAATTTAGGATCTAATAAAAATAAGTCGTGAAGAATTAAGTTAGAATAAAATATGAATAATAATTGAATCGAATGTTTCTTTGATGTATTTTAGACACCATGCCTATAGGATTTCACAAACTTTTATCATGTTTTAGAAATCATGTTCCTAGGCTATTTCTTTTTTAAAGATTATGCTTTTCAGTTTTCTTTTAATTTTCTTCATATTAAAAATCAAGCTCGAATCATGCTTTTTCTTTTAATTTTCTTCACAATTGAAATTATGCCCCTTGGTAATTTGCGATTTGTTAGAAATCATGCTTTTAGGTAATTTACCATTTTTAGAAATTATATTCTATGCTATTTAATATTTTCTAGTAGAAAGTATGTTTTTGGGTTATTCACTAACTTTATTGCTAACTCATGCTAGAAATCTCGCCCTTAGGATATTTAATATTTCAAATTGTTAATTTTTCTTTATATTATGTGTTTAGAAATCATGCCTATAGAAATTTAATTGTCCTGAAAACATGTTTAGGTTTAAACATTTTGTTCATTATTAGAAACTATGCCTATAGGAATTTAATTTTTTTTGAAAACATGTTTAGGTTTACACATTTTGTTCATTATTAGAAAACATACTATAGGAGTTAATTATTTTTTGGCTTAATAAATCATATTTCAATTTTAATATTTCATTAGTAATCATGCCAATAGAATCTTGTTTCGAAGCCTATTTCTTTAGAAATCATGCCTCTTACGATTTAACGATTTTTTTTTTACAATTTTTAGAAATCATGTTTAGGGTTAAATATTTTGTTTTATTACATGTCGGAAATCATGCCTATAGGGATAAATATAGTTTTAACATGTCATATTCATAATTTCCTTAAATAGTTTCTTTAATAATTTTCATAAAGTTCATTTAATCATCTAAACTCATTTTAAGGTATTAATTACTAAGTTAGAATGCTTTTTTCTTCAATTAATAATGCTTTAAATGTTGATTTGTGGCACAAACTTAGCATGACGTTGCACCATTATTTGTGTTTTCAAACATGCTAGATAGACATACTTGAGATTTTATTTGTTAAATGCTCGTCTTACTTGTTTTATTTAACGCGAGTCTAATAGGAGCCCTAGATTCTCTTTAAGTCTAGAACCACCAAATTAGAAGTTCAATGCCTCTTGGACCTTAGGATGGGATGCTATGCACTTTAGGAAAACCATTAGATTTTGTTTTCATTTTTTTAGTGCGTCTTTAAGTTAAATAAATAAACTAACTTAGAAGGGAGGTAGGGGAATATAGGACCCTTGAAAAGGATGATCAAAACTCAAGCTTTAAGGGAGTTTTACTACATTGAGCTCATCGGCCTAAAGGGAGTCCAACCTTATGCCCCTTTGAGAGTATTTAGACAATTTGGCCTAATTCAAGTCATTCCTTTGCGGTCCAACATGAGTCTGTCTGAGTATGAGTTTGCAAAGGAGATTCCACAGGTGCATAATATATTTAGGAGATAGGAAAGAGTATTGACCCTTGTCCTTCAAGAAGATCACCCTTATTGCACCCCTGAATATTATGTGTGGATTCTGGAAGATGCTAAGAGAGTAGATCTGGATCAAGGAGGGCGACTGGGGTATGAGGATTTGAGGGAGATGGTTTAGGCCCAAAACGTACTAAACAGGGATTACAATATCACTCCAGAGATGAGGGAGCAGATAGTCCCAGCATACGGAGGCCCTTACATCTGAAGATTTTCTTTTTCATGTTCTAGTTATTTTTCCCTTTGTTATCCTTTCCTCCCATAGGTTTTTATTTTTCTAAATTTATTTCCTATGATGTAATAGTTTGACTTTTCAATAAAACTTGCTTGTTGCATTAGGCCTACCTCTGGCTCAACGAGGTCCCTTGCATCTTACGACGATTCTTTTGTTAAAATACGTTTTTATAGTTGCTATTATCCTAACCTCTAACATATTGTTGATTTTGTTTTTGCTCTCTCCCAAGGTTAATATGTTCGTCCATTCTGGCCTATTACACTAGATCAAAAAGGGCTCCTCCTCCTCCTCCACCACTCCAAAGCCTGAACAACAAGAAGAAGGGTAAGATGGTAGATGAAAACAGCAGCAACAAAAACTCTAATAGAGGGGCTCACTCTATTGATTTGGTGTTGAGATAGGACCGGAAGATTTTAGAACTCGAAGAAGAAATGGCAAGCATGAGAAATCTGGCTAAGCTATCCATTTTGCTCGGTACCCCTTTCAAGGATAACATGGAAAAACATGTCACTACTACCTAAGCCATACCCCCACTTGTGCCACCCACTTCCCAAAATCAACCAAACTCCACCAATTCGCTACCCACAAATGCTCAACTCCCCACCCATCACCTAAAAAATCCATACCACGCTTGCCCTTCTGAGATAATATTATACCCACAAACTGCTGGCCACATCCCAATCATACCTCTTAAGCCCACCATCAACACCTCATATGCTCATGCCCCTAGAAACTACAACCAAAATCATATATATGTCGAAATTGCTCTGTATGCCCACATCTACCACAAATCAGAATCCGCCCAAAAGGATATGTTGATCAAGTCCATGGCCGAGAAATTAGATAGCTTCACTAATCGCCTGCAGCAGGTTGAAACAAGTAAAAGGATAGTTAGGTTGAACTATGAAGACTTATGCATACATCTTGATGTGGAGTTGACCAAGGGGTACAAAACCCCCAAGTTTGAGCTATTCAATGGTATCGAAGATCTCAAAGCCCACTTGCGCATGTATTGTGATAAACTTATTGGGGTTGGAAGAGACGAAAAGATCAGGATGAAGTTGTTTAAAAGGAGTCTTACCAGAGAAGCCCTAACATGGTATATTGACCAAGATGCCCGCAAATGGTCAGGTTGAGTGGATATGGCTTCCAACTTCATGGATCGATTTGGGTTCAACACGGAGAATGTGCCTGATTGGTTCTACATCCAGAATCTGAGAAAGAAGCCAGGTGAGACATTCAGAGATTACGCTGTTAGATGGAGGTCTGAGGCTGCCAGGGCCAGGCCTCCCATGGACAAGTCTCAGATGAAAGATTATTTCATTCGTGCATAGAAACCCCAGTATTGTGACAGGATGATGCTCATTGCAGAAAAATGTTTTGCGGACATCATCAGACTAGGAGAGAGAATCGACGAAGGTATCAAAAATGGTACCATCATCAATTTGGAGGCTCTACATGCCACCAACAAAGTGGTACAATATGGAAACTTGCAGGAAAATCTTAAGAAGAAAGAAGTGGGTGCAGTCATGATAGTGCACAAAAACCCTATTAAACCACAAACTCCAGCCCCACCTCTCCCTCACTATACAACATCACCATACCCTAACCCTTACCCTCCTTAACCAACATATACTCCCTACCAAGCTCCATCTCCACAACACCAACAACCCACAAATCTAGTCTACAACACCCAACCAACCTACTATCAACCCGCTTCGCCACCACCACTATCTCCTCAACAATCAAACTATAGAAACTGTCCCAACATTAACGAAAGTCTTACCAAAAACTACACTCCCCTAGCCAAACCTATTGCCCAACTTTACGAAAGACTCAAAGAAGCCGGTTATATCACACCAACTCCCAGTTTACCTATCAATACCCAAGCTAAATGTTATGACCCCAACAAGGTGTGCGTTTGTCATTTTGGAATGAAAGGACATACCACGGAGGTCTGCCGATCCCTTCGAGACAAGATCCAAAAACTCATAGACACCAAGACCATCCAGCTTAAAGAACCCGCGCCCAACGTGTCCAATAACCCACTTCCTAATCACCAGGTGAACATGTTGGAAGTAGGAGAATCAGCAAATCTAAAAGGATCCATATGGTTGGTAGAGAAATACAAGTTAGTTGAGGTGATAGCTCTTTTAATGATACAAGGGCGCCGACCGTTTGAAGTAGAAGTTGTTGCGCCCAAATCTCCTTTTGTAGTCACAAGAGCTCCCCAACCAAGATTTGACACTCACGCTATTCCTTGGAGCTATGAGAAGGAAAAGACGAGAGTAGAAGAGTTGTTTTTCTCAAAGGGTAACTCACTCCGGATGAATATATACTCCAGAACACATGACTCAAGGAAGGTCAAGCAAGACCAAGCCTCCTGTCATAGAAGTAGAGGAGAGTGGTGTTTGGAAGAAAATAAAAGCCAAAGAATACTCTATCAATGAGCAGTTGAGTAAGGTACCTGCTAAAATTTCCATCTTGTGCCTCTTACAGACTTCAAAACTTCACCAAAAGGACTTGATAAAAGTATTGAACGAGGCCTATGTTCCATCCAACACTTCTGAAGGAGAAATGGCTCACATGGTTGTGCAAGTATTCGAGGCATACAAGATATCATTCCACGAGGACGAGCTCCCACCTGAAGGGACCACCCATAATCGAGCTCCTTATATCACCACCCAGTACCAAAATAGAGCCATTACTAAGGCTCTGGTTGACCCAGGTTACGGACTAAATATTTGCCCACTTGGCACTATAACAAGGTAGATGTGGACCTAGCAAAAACTTAAACCTAAAAGATGAATGTGAAGACCTTCGATGGCTGCCAAAGGGATACTATAGGGGAGATCACCCTGGACATGACTAATGGTCCAGCGACCTTCCCTATCGTGTTCCAAGTGATGGATATTCCTACTTCCTACAATCTATTGCTCTGACGCCCATAGATTCACATGGCTGGAGCAGTACCATCTACTGTTCATCAATGTCTAAAATTTGAGTGGGAGCACGAAGAGGTAGTGGTGCATGGGGAGAATAGGTATCCAATCTATGCTGTTGAAGGGCAAGGCTTTATGAATGGGGAAATGTTCCACACTCTTGAGATAGTGGGAGATGTTGAGACAAAACCATGGTATAGCCAGAAGATTTTGAGCATGCTGTTATGGTTTGGTTACGAGCCAGGCAAGAGGCTAGGGGCCAGACTTCAAGGTATACCCAAGCCAATCTCCCAACATTTCAAAAATGATACCATTAGTTTGGGTTATGAAGGAAAAGTATCTATGAGGATGGGGGAATGGGACTTCGACCTGTAACACCCTCTGCTGTCATTATTTCAAACTTTTCAATCTGCTGGTTTCCTCGAGAGAGGTCGAGATGAAGAAAAGGACCTACTAGAGAGTGTGAAGAACCTATTCATAATAGAGAACTTTTCTTCTGAGGCTAGCAAATATTCGACAGAAGAAGAAGATTATGTGAAAGAAGAAGAGGCAATGGTAATGGATGTGATGAGCGTGATGCTGAACTCTGGGTATGAGCCGGGAAAGGGTCTAGGAGCCAAACTGCAAGGAATCACCAAGCCCGTAAAGCTTTTACATCATTCAACCACTTTTGGTCTGGGACATGCTTATATTGTGGAAAAATATCTTGACTAAGAACCACTTCTAGCTGGGAGTTATTATCCTCTACCAAGTCCCTTACCACCCCTGCACTAGATTTTCAATCTGCTGGGTTCATGAATGATGATACCAAAGATTTGCTGAATGGGTTACAAGGTTTGTCCCTGTCAGAGGTCAAAGAAGATAGCTGCAATGTCATAATCAACGAGGAGGAGGAGAAAGCCACAATGCAGAGAAAGGCCACGGAGACCATCATCAACAACTGGACCACCACCCAATCCAGACAACGTCGGGCACTTAGGTAGCAATGGAAATCATCACTCTCCTTTTATGCTTTTCAAAATAAAGACTTTGTCATTGTCCTTTATATTTTCAAAAAATAAAGACCTTCTTATTTCACTATAATGTTTTGCAAGTAATAAACTCGAAGTCTGACAATGCCTTTCGAAATAATAAAGCCTCTATTTTACTTGTTAATATTATTTTATTTTACTATGTTATTTCTTTCAGAAAAATTACTTTTTATAATGTTGAATTTGAGACTATGGCACATAATGAGACTGCATAAGATAAAATAACTGAAACAGAGGCCGTAGATGAAAAAGAGAAAGATGAAGAAGTTGCTACAAAGATTGAGGAATTTGAGGGAAAGCCTAAAGCAAATCTGGAAGAAATGGAAGTGGTAAATCTAGGTGATTCTAAAATGGTTCAAAAGACGCGAATCAGTGTTCACATGTCCGAGGAAAAGAAAAGAGACTACATCCAATTCCTAAAAAAGAACATGGACGTCTTTGGTTGGTCCTATGTAGATATGATAGGGTTGAGCACTTCAATAGTAGCCCATTGATTGCCTACCGACCCATCCTGTTCGCCGGTGAACCAGAAGCTTCTGAGTTTGAAAATCAAAAAAGAAGTATCAAAGCACTTGGAGGCCAGAATTCTTCAAGTAATCAGGTATCCATCCTGGCTTGCCAACGTTGTGCCCGTACCTAAGAAAGATGATAAAGTTAGAGTCTGCGTGGATTATCGAGATCTTAACAAGGCTAGTCCCAAAGATGATTTTCCACTCCCAAACATACACATTCTGATAGACAACTGCACTAAGCATGAAACACAGTCATTTGTGGATCGCTTTGCAGGCTACCATCAGATCAAGATACGTGAGGATGACACTGAGAAAACGACCTTCATTACAGCTTGGGGCATTTACAATTACAAAGTAATGTCGTTTGGATTGAAGAATGGTAGGGCGATTTACATGAGAGCAATGACCACCTTATTCCATGACATGATCCATAAAGAGGTTGAGGTCTACATGGACAATGTTATCATCAATCCAAAGAATGGATGTGACCATTTGGTTGATCTTTAGAAATTTTTTGACAGGCTGCGAAGATACAACCTGAAGTTGAATCCAGCAAAGTGTTCTTTTGGGGTTCTTGCCAGGAAGCTATTGGGTTTTATTATCAGTCATTGAGGTATAAAACTTGATCCCACAAAAATCAAGGCCATTCGCGATCTCCCACCTCCAAAGAGCAAGAAAGAAGTGATGAGTTTCCTGGGCAGACTCAACTACATTAGTCATTTCATCGCCCAGTCCACCATCATCTATGAGCCAATCCTCAAGTTGCTGAAAAAAGACACTGCTATTAAATGGACCCCAGAATGTCAAGAGGCATTTTACAAGATCAAAGACTATTTGTCTAATTCTCCGGTATTGGTTCCTCTAGAGTCTGGTAGGCCTTTGGTACTATACATGTCTGTCATGGATAATGCTTTTGGGTGCGTTTTGGGACAACATGGTGAAACGTGTTGTGCTCTTACTTGGGTGGCCCAGAAGTTGCGGCATTATTTCTTAGTACATACGACATATTTGATCTCAAGGATGGATCCTTTTAAGTACATCTTTCAAAAACCCATGCCCGCAAGTAGACTGGTTAAGTGGCAGATATTGCTGAGTGAATTCGACATAGCCTATGTCACATAAAAGGCGGTGAAGGCACAAGCATTAGTCGATCATCTGTCAGGAAATCCCGTGGATGAAGAATACAAGCCTTAGAAGACTTACTTTTATGATGAAGAAGTAGCCTTCATAGGAGAAGATATCTTTGAAGAATTCAATGGTTGGAGGATGTTCTTTGACGGAGCCAAGAATCTCAATAGGTCAGGCATTGGAGCTGTTTTGGTTTCACCAACAGGGAAACACTATCTGGCCTCAGCAAAACTCAGATTTCATTGGTCCAACAACATGGCTGAGTATGAGGCTTGCATCTTGGGCCTTCGATTAGCCCTTGATATAGATGTCTAGGAGATTTTGGTAATAGGGGACTCATATTTGTTGATCCTCCAGGTACAAGGTGAATGGGAGGCAAGAAATCGAAAATTTCTACCATATTTGGATTGTGTACAAAAGCTTTGCAAAAGGTTTACTAAAATGGAATTCCAAACATATCCCACGAATCCAAAATGAGTTTACAGACGCTTTAGCCACGTTATCTTCCATGATTCAGCACCCTGATCAGAATTACATTGAACCTATTCGCATTCATATATATGAGCAGCCTGCATATTCCTTTCTTGTGGAAGAAGAACCAGACGGGAAGCCATGGTACGATGATATCCAGGGATACCTGAAAAGTGGTAGTTGCCCAGAGAATGTTACAAAAGTACAAAAGTGAACAATTATGAGGCTAGCAAATCAATTCTTCTTAAACGGAGAAATCCTATATAAGAGGACTCCCATTTGGGTTTGTTGAGGTGCGTTGAAGCTAGGGAAGCATCCAAACTTGTAGAAGAAGTTCATGCGGCAATATGTGGTCCTCACATGAACAGCTTCACCCTCGCAAAGAAGATCCTTAGGTCAGGCTATTTTTGGTTAACGGTGGAAACAGACTACATACGCTATGTTTAGAAATGTCACCAATGCCAGACTCACACCGACATGATCTGAGTTCCTCCCAACGAACTCCATGTCACCAACTCACCAATGCTTGGGGCATGGATGCCATTGGTCCCATCGAGCCGGCGGCATCAAACGGACATAGATTTATTCTTGTCACAATTGATTACTTCACCAAATGGGTAGAAGCCACATCCTATAGGTCTATCACCAAGAAGGTTATAGATGATTTCATTAAGAACAACATCATTTGTCGGTTTGGGGTGCCAGAGACAATCATCACTGATAATGGCGCCAATCTCAATAGTGATTTATTGAGAGAAGCCTGCGATCGATTCAAGATCAACCATCGAAATTCCACTACATATAGACCGCAAATGAATGGAGCGGTAGAGGATGCAAATAAGAACATCAAAAGGATACTACGAAAAATGATCAACAACCATAGGTAATGGAATGAGAAGCTACCGTTTGCACTACTGGGATACCGTACTACCATCTGGACCTCTACTAGGGTAACGCCATATTTTCTAGTTTAGGGTAACAAATTTCCAATCCCTGTTGAGGTTGAGATACCATATTTGAGAATCATTCAGGAAGCAGAGTTGAGTGACGCCAAATGGGTACGAAGCAGGTTTGAACAATTAGCACTGATTGACGAAAAAAGGATTAACGCCATCTGTCATGGACAACTGTATCAGAATAGAATGACTCAAGCATTCAACAAGAAGGTCAAACTGAGGTATTTCTCCCCGGGGCATTTGATTTTGAAGAAAATCTTTCCAAATCAAGATGAAGCCAAGGGCAAGTTCGCACCAAACTAGCAAGTTCCATACATGGTCCATCGTGTCTTGACTGGAGAAGCACGTATACTCGCTGAAATGGATGGTGAAATCTGACCCAGACCCATCAATTCAGATGCAGTGAAGAGATACTACCTTTAAACTTTGTCTTATGCTCTTTGTACATGGAACTACGTCAGAGTTGATTCCCTTTTAAGAGGCATACGTACGCGCTCCAGTGGAGTTCGGTCTTATCATAATAAAATTTGTATTTTCCCCCCTCGAAACTAGACTGGGGTAGAATTTTTGAGATGATCTCAAAAATTCTTTTCAAGCTTTTCAAGAGCATACTCTACCAAGACAGAGATAACTGGGGTAGAATTTTTGAGATGAGCTCAAAAATTCATGACAAAGCAACACAGATGTCACAAAAGAAAGTCTAAATTCCGCACTGGGTATCCCAAAAATGCTTCCTCAATTGGGCATTGGGTTTGTCTCAAAATGTGTCACTATCAAGGATTCAACATCATTTATAAATTATAAACTGTTTTTTTTATTATTATCAAAATGTATAAATATATACTACTTTCAAAATTCAAATGTTATACCATGGTGCCCAAGACAAAAGCCCAAATAGAGTCTGGATATCAACAACAAGTGGAGCGTACTAGTCATGGCCAAGAACTGATCAACCTTCCCATTTTATAAACTAATAATTTTTCTTTGAATACAGAAAGGACATACATTTCGATATTGCTCGAACGAGTATCATTTCAGTAAGACAAAATGTTACTCTACCTTTCACATTGCATACTAGCTCGAGAGTTGCATATTATTGGTTCAAAATTTGCATTGTGTTGCACTACATTACATATGCCCGAATTTGCATGATATTGGCTCGAAAATTGCATATGCCCAAATTTTTGCATAATATTGGCCAAATTTTGAATTGCGTTAATTGCATCTTGCATGTACCCGAATTTGCATGACATTGGATCCAAATTGCATATGCCCAAATTTGCATAGTATTTAACTCGAAATTTGCATCGCATTGCATGTGCTTGTATCTTACATAATATTTGATTGAGATTTGCATGACATTGCATTGGCCCAAAATTTCGCATTGCATTTACGTGAATTTTAAATGATGTTAGCCGATAAAATTGCATGTGCCCGAATTTTGCATAATATTGGCTCGAGAGTTGCATGACATTGCATTGGCCCAAGAAATTACATTGCATGTACGTGAATTTTAAATGATATTAGCCCGAAAAGTTGTATGTGCCTGAATATTGCATAATATTGGCTCGAGATTTGCATGGCAGAATTGGCCCAAGAATTTGGATTGCATGTACACAAATTTTGAATGATGCATGTGCCCGAATCTGCATAATATTAGGCCGAGAAATAGCATGTTCCCTAAAATTTGCATTTCGTGTGTCCGAAAACTGCATTTTGTACAATATTGGCCCAAGAACTTACATTGGCCCGAAAGGACACGTGACATATTATGCCCCTAAGGCGTCATAGTCCAAAGGCGTCATTTTCATGGCCTAAGGACATCATTTCATGGCCTAGGGATTTAATATTTGCTTATCATGCCCTAAAGACATCATGGACCAAAGGCGTCATTTTCATGGCCTTAGGACACCATTTCATGGCCTAGGAACTAAATTTCTTCTTATCATGTCCTTAAGAGTCATAGTCCAAAGGCGGCATTTTTCATAGGTTAGGGATTTAATTTATGTTCATCATGATCCAAAGGCGTCATCGTTCAAAGACATCATCTTTCATGATCTACGGACATTATTTCATGACCTGAGGATATAATTAACGATTAGCATGGCCCTAGACGTCATAGCCTAAGACGTCATCCCTATCATCTTATGGCAAATTTCAGGTCTAAATGGAAACTTGCATCATATTTATGAATTATTTCATTTTTTAATATATTCTATCTAGTGTTTTTTCTTAGTATAGATTACATAATTCATGGACTTCGATACATTATGCCATTTGCCTCAAAAGTATGTCTTTCATTCTATTCAAACCGCAATAAACCTTTGCTTTCTTTCACATTGTCAATATTATCCCTCGCTATCACTTTTCTATCACCCTCCGAACCTTGTCCTGTCTTCTCACTTTTCGTGCCATCTTATCATTCCAATTCAAGCCACTAAGTTCCTACTTCAAGACTCGCGCCATTAATTTTATTTCTAGGAATTTCATTTGTTCGTAAATCTAGAACTATACACTGCCTAATTCTCGTATAACCAGAGATATGCAGGCGACTTGATACCGAAGTCTCGGCCGTAATATTTCTCTCAACCCCATTTTTTCTATTTGGTCCCTTCGGTAATATCTCATCGGTTAGACAAAATTGGATACTCCGTCAACTTTCTTTTTTCGACACTTCATCCTTCATTCCCGAGCAAAGAAGGGGCAGTTGTTGACACCCAATTTTGACCGACCTATAACCATTTTAGGTTGCCATTTGATTAAAATATGTGTTTTTAAAACTTTTCAAGTAAATGAGTTTAGCTTCAACTTTATCCAAATAATCATGTATTTTAAAAATAAAATAAAAGGAACTTTCAAAATTTGCTCGTTAAATTATTTTGTGACTAATTTTATAATTACTTTCAGTATTTGTCATTAGTATTATTATTGTTGTTGTCGTTGTTGTCGTCGTCGTCGTCGTCGTCATTGTTGTTGTTGTCATTATTATTATTATTATTATTATTATTATTATTATTATTATTATTATTATTATTATTATTATTGTTATTGTTGTTGTTGTT
>JAPFFP010044275.1:0-12547 GCA_026153255.1 Solanum medicagineum
ATTTGAATGTACTAAGTATGTAGGATGCAATGCAACAAGAGATAGGCAACATAATCAAAATGCATAAACATAAGCAATGAACAAGTATATTAACAATACGACATGCATGATCAATGCTTGAAGTAAAACATGCTTATATAGAACATATTACATGCATAGGAAGAGACCATCATCATAGACCAAGCAAACTAGTACTTGGAATCCAAGGCATGTCACCCCCTTGGAAGGTGATTGAGGTATATACACTTCAATTGGTAGATGGGCATGTCACCCCCCATCATAGTGGTCAAAGTATATACCCTTCAACATGGTAGATGGGCATGTCACCCCCCATCAAAGTGGCCAAGTATATACCCCTCAACATGGTAGATGGGCATATCACCCCTCATCAAAGTGGTTAAAGTATATACCCTTTAACTGGTAGATGGACATAGCACTCTCCATCATTGAGGTTGAGGCATAACACCCCTTCAACAAGGTGTGGTCAACTTACAACACTACAGATACTTTTTATGAATTCAGTATATACATACATTCCTTTTATCATCATATAGTCACTTGACTCATACGCCATGTAGTAGATCATCAATAACTCAAGAATTCATAGCCGGACATTTTATCAAACACTTGGTGGGTGTGTAATGATAGTTCAAAATCATACAATTTAAGAGTTAAATCAAGTGAGAAAACGTAATGTAAATCAATCCACCAACACTTGGTAACACCCTCATGCAAAATACATTGAAACCCCTCATCCTCGTAATAGATCATAGTTTCATATCTCAAAACATGCATAAATTGTCAACATTTTATGAAACCCCAACATAATTAATGATTAAATTCATAATAAGAAAAATCCATAGATAATTCAATTTGAAAACACGCAATTTACTTAAAAGGAAGGTTGGGCACCATGGGTGAAAGGACCCAATGGTTGAAACCCACATACCTTAAATTTGGAGATTTCCTCGAAGAAAATTTGAATGAGAACTTGAATCTACAACGAATTTCTTGAGATCCTGAATGAGTTTGGAACACTTGAATTTGGGTGAAATATTTGGCTAATTGTTAGAGAGTATTTTGGAGAATGTCTTGAATGGTATGAGGTTGAAAAATTACTAAGTATAGGTGTTTTTACGTATAGGATGACTTAGGCCCAAGGCTCCAAAGTCTTAGGCCAAAACAGTGAAACTGCAACAAAATACATATCTCCGCGGACCCTCACTGAAATTGCAAAGTTGGCAAATTTTTTTTTCGCTACGAGTCTTCTAAAGTTCGAATTATACCCATTTCCACTCAATTTCGCCGCTTGATTACGAACATGAAGTCAGATATTTGATATCATGCACAGATTTTGAGATATATACAAATTATGAATATGTGCATTTTTAGGCATAGAGCACTTTTTTGGGGTATTTCAAAAACTGTCAGAACTGTCCAGGAAACCCCTCTTACAGGTCGTGGAAGTACCTATGGTCTGTACATTGCCTCATGGAATTAGGTGTCACAAAAGTTGATCTACTAAAATTGCAGCTTCTGACCAATGAGCATGTAACACAACTCGTGAACGAACTTACGGGTTGTAGAATCCTTCGTGAGACCCCAGACTGAGAAAAATATTTTTGTTCCTCAGGGGCCTCCACTTATGAGATCTATTGACAGGTTCTGATTCTTTATATGGTTGGTTTGCTAACTCGTGAGTTAAGTTCGAGAATTTCTTCAATTTTCAAATTTTACTAGACACTTTCCACTACTGCACCTATGATCCGTTGATGAATCTCTGGGCCGTAGTGTGGCTCGTAAGATCAACTAATAGCAAAAATCTTAACTCCTAGTTTCCCAAGCCTATAAACAAGAGAGGTGTTACAATATTTCCCCCTTGGGAGCTTTTATCATCGAATGAGATAAAATTATGCTTGAATTAGAGTAAGAATACAATCATCATCGTAGCATAAATGCAAAAATGCAGCTTAATCATCATTTTCATAAATCACCAAACTTATGCATAACATATTATTTGGAAACAGTTCCAAGATCATGCATGCAAATAACTTAACTAGAGATACGCATCTGTGAGAATGTCTAAGGAATGGATCACATTATGTACCTTAGGCTTGATTCGAAGGAAAAAGGTAAGGGTATTGTTTCATCATGTCCGCTCAGACTCCTAAGTAGCAATTTAACTTGTTGATTTCTCCATAACAACTTGATGGATGCAACCTCGTTATTCCTTCACTCTTTACTTGCCTGTCTGAAATCTCAATCGGTACTTCTTCATAAGTCATGTTTTCCTTAATAGACACATCTTTCAATGGAAATATAGAAATTGGGTCACCAAGAATTTCCTTAGCACGAAAACATGAAACACTGGATGAACCATAGCTAATTCCATAGGTAAATCTAATTCATAGGTTACCTTCCCAATTATCTTTACTATCATATAGGTCCTACGTATCTAGGACTCAATTTGCCTTTCTTGCCAAAATGTATCATCCTTCCATTGGGGAAACCTTTAAATACACCCAATCACCTTCATTAAACTCTAATTCTCTTCTCCTAACATCGACATATGACTTTTGATGACTTTGGGAAGCCTTTAACCTTTCTCTTATGACTTTCACCTTATCCATAGCATCAAGCACAAAATATGGTCGGCTTAAGGACATTTCTCGAACTTCAAACCATCCCACTTGTGATCTACACCATCTACCATACAATGCTTCAAATGGGATCATACCAATACTCGAATGAAAATTGTTGTTATAAGCAAATTCAATAAGAGGTAAGTGATCATCCCAACTTTCTTTGAAAGCAAGTACACAAGCCCTCAACATATCCTCTAATGTTTGTATCATCCTTTTGTCTTGTCCATCCATTTGAGGATGAAATGTGGTACTTAACTTCACCATTGTAACAAGGCCCTTTTGGAATAAATTCCAAAATGTGAAGTAAATTGAGCACCTCTATCTGAAATAATAGACAATGGTACCCCATGCAACTTTACGAACTCTTGAATATGAACCTTGGCACAATCCTCAGCACCATAAAAAGTCTTTAATGGTGAAAAGTGGGCCATTTTCATTATGTTATCCACAACCACCCATATTGAGTTAAATTGTATTCTAGTCTTTGGCAACCACATAATGAAATTCATATTCACTATCTCCGATTTCCAAGTTGGTATTTTAATGTCTTGAGTCAAACCACCAGGTGTTTGATGTTCTACCTTCACTTGTTGGCAAATTTGGACATTCCATCACACTTGCTATATCTTTCTTCATGCCATTCCACCAATACACTTCTCTCAAATCTCTGTACATTTTGGTGGATCCCAGATGAATAGAATACTTGGAATTATTAGTTTTATCAGGTATTTTCTCCTTTAAGACATGTAAATTAGGTACACATAATCATCCTTAGTCACACAATGCTCTATCTCCCCCTTGTGAAAAGACCTCCACCTTCTTATCAATCACCAATTTATTTAATTCAATCAAAATATGATCCATGTCTTGTTTCACTTTAATTTCTTCCATAGAAAGATGATTCTACTTTATTAGGTACTAACACATCACCATTACTCAAGCTAGCCAACCATACACCTAAACAAGCCAAACAATCCAATTCTTTGAGCAACTCTTTATTTCCACTCTCAACCTCTACCATGCTGCCCATAGACACTCTACTCAATGCATCGGCCACAACATTAGGCTTATCGGGGTTATACTTCACACCCATGTCATAATCCTTAAAAATTTCCAATCATATTCTTTGCCTTAGATTCAAATCCCTTTGGCTAAATGATGTGCTGCTAAAATACAATAGTTTTAAAGCTTAAAACTTAGGATTTAGTGTGTTCTCAATGCGATGTTAGTGGGTTTTCTGTGTTTTTGTGTTTAACATTGCAGGATTATAGGTTGGCAATGTTTTTGTGGAAAGTTACAAAGTTATTGCAGATTTGGTGTTATATGATCTACAACCCGTAGGGTGGTTTCGTAAGGAATTCCAGTAAGGGACCAAGTTTCTGAAGTACTTCTACGAACATGCAGAAGGGCTGCAGATTAATGGACGAGTCGTAGAAGAGGTGTCGTGCCCTGAGGATTAGAGAATGAAGACTTTCTAAAGTTCATTAGATGAAACCCTCTTTACGGGTCATAAACCATTTTATGAGTCGTAAAGGGGAGTCATAAAGAAGTCTAGGTTTCCAGCAATAATGTACGAGACCCCAATTATGGGCCGTGAACTTCAATACGGGTCATAAAGTGCTGTCATAGAGTGTGCCGACCAGTTCTACTAAGTCATTTAGGATTTGAATTTTAAATATTATACATAGGTCTTTTAGGTTATTATTCAAATGTTCTCGTCAGTTTTGATTAGTTTTAGGTTAGCACTTAGAGAACTCAATATTTTGAGAGGGAAAATTTTGAGAACGTTTGAGAACACTTATGGTTGAAATTGATATTAAAGCTTGTGATTATTATCTATATTTGATTGCTTATTCTTAAATCTATTGTGTAAGTGTTCAATTATGTCTTCTCAATTCATAAACTCTTCTACATATAACATGAGTAGCTAAATCCACAACTAGGTTTGTGGGAACCATGAATAACTAACAAAGTAAAATCGGATAATTCACAATTCTTGGAAGGTGTATCTGCATGTAATAATTAATTCTCTTCATTTTTTATGCATGTTTTCTGATGGTGGCCAACATTAGAACTTGCCTAGTGTTACTGACTGGACCAAGGTAGTAATGAATAGGAAAATAGATTAATTAACAGGATTCGATTGATGTGTTATCTTCTAATCAACCAGATTGGGCCAAGGGGAAGTTGTATTGGGACTAATAGGTAATGGTCAGTAATGCACACTATGGATATAGGCCAAGTCGCATAGTGAAATTCACTTCTCACCTTTGAGCAAAGGGCTTGCTGAACTTAAATTACCATCTTGCATGCTATACACAAGACAAGAGTTAGGTTATCCGGTGATACTGAGTTGGGGAATCATAGGGAACACAATGCCCTAGTTTTCTATTATTGATTTTCTCTTGTGATAGTTAGTTTACTTTTCTTATTGATTATTACAAACCCCTCCCTTTGGGGAATTGAGCTAGTTAATTACTCGGATTGCATATTTGTGAATTTTCTTGAGTTTACATATTCCCTGTGGGTTTGACCCTAACCATGGTTAGGTTCTATATCTTGACAATTACCACTTTATCCTTTAAAAAGGAGGTGTAAGTTGGGAAACATCAAGATTTTGGTGTTGTTGCCGGGGAATACGGCTAGTCTTAGTGAATTCATTAGTAGTTCGAGTGTTAATCATTTGTTCCTTTTATTTTACTTTTGTTTTGATGTTTTTGTTATTTTCGGAGTGTATGAGTAAGTATTCCCAACACTCGGAGTCAAGGCAATCCCTTAACTCTATTTTGATCTAGAGATCCACTGAACGATAAGAAGAATGGCCCAAGACAACGCCAACAATGCGGCCAATAACGAGGATGCATCCAAGTTACACCTCTTTTTTAGAGTATAAAGCGGTCATTGTCAAGATATGAAACTTAACCAAAGTTAGGGTTGAACCCATAGAGAATGCATAAACTCAAGACAAATTCATCAATAAGCAATCCAAGGAGTTAACCAACTCAATTCATCGAAAGGGGGGAGGGGATTTGCAATATTCTATAAGAATATAAACTAAACTAACTATCACGAGAGACAATCAATAATAGAGATTAACTGGTTATTGTGTTCCCCATTATTCCCCAACTTAGTATCACCTGATAACCCAATTCTTGTTTAGTGTATAGAATGTAGGACGGTAATTTAAGTTCTCCAAGCTCTTTGGTCAAAGGTGAGACGCAAACTTCAGTATGTGATTTGGCCTATCTCCATTGTGTGCAATACTAACCATTACCTATAAGCCCCAATAGAATCTCCCCTTGGCCTTATTCGGTTGATTAGACGAGAACACATCAATTGAATCTTATTAATCAATCTCTTTTCCTATTCATTACTACCTTGGTCCAGTTAGTAACACTAGACGGGTTCTAATGTTGGCCACCACTAGAAAACATGCAAAACGAAGAGAATTGATCAATACATGTATATACCCAATCCAAGAATTGTAGTTTACCCACGTTTACTTTCTTAGTTCTTCATGGTTCCCACAATCCTAATTGTGCATTTAGTTACTCATGCTATGTGTAGATGAAGAAATTATGAAATGAGAAAACATAATTAAACACTTACACAATTGAATTGAAATCAAGCAAATTTAAGATTGAAGATCAAATTTACCCACAAATCCTGAAACTACTAAATAATGACGTCCTCCCCCTGAAAAATAACCAAAAAGTACTATTTATAGTAATTACAATTATGTCCTAAATAAAATAGAAAAACTAGTTGGCAAACTCCACAAAAGGTCTCTATGACTCGTAGTATTTTCTACAACTCGTAGTCAGCTCTTCAACTTAAGGACTTGTCATCTAAGAAGCAACTTTGCAACTCATAAACATGACTCATACTGTATGTTCGTAGCCTTCAACTTCATCAAATTGTCCCTCACTAGAAATCTTCACGAAATCTATCAATACGACTCGTAGAATGCTCTACAACTCGTATGCATGTCTTGTTGCGCTGATCTTCAGAAATCATCTTTCACTGGAATTTGTCATGAGACATCCTCTACGACTCGTAGAATGCTTTACGATCCGTGAAGGGTCTCTTAAATTGTCAAAAACTAGCAACTTCTGCAATTTTGCCCCAAATCATGGCCAACCTGTAATCCTGCACATCTTAACACAAAAACACATAAAACCCACAAACATCACATTGAGAACACACAAAATCCAATGTTTTAAGCATCAAATGTGCAATATTTTGGCAGCATATCAACACCCTCAACTTAAAATTGTTTCTTGTCCTCAAGTGACGACTCAATCTATATAGACAAAACAGTAACACACAGACCTCAACTCAATGGCATATATCACATACAATTCAAACTCAAATACCCACCGCAGCTATTCAAAACAAGATCAGATAGCTATTTAGCAAACCAATGCAAACTAGTGCATGTGACAACACAACTATGACAAGCAAGGGGCTATCAGCAATTCACAATCACTGAACAAGTAAAATGCTAGCAATGTAATGCAAGTTCCCTCACATAACAAAGTCCCATATCAGACACTCAATGATGATTTCATGTTTAACCTTGGGACTGTGCAAAAACACTCACTCTCACAAAAGATATTCATGCATAATGACTAATACCATAGGCTTGGCCCTATACTCATGACTCAGACTTTCAACTAACTGGACTAAGATCACTTTAGGACTTTCTAGGCTTGTAACGTAGGCTCAGAGGGCTTTGATATGATATTTTAGGAAAATAGTGACTAAAGGCGCTCCTTGAAACTGTGTTTTTCTACACTTTTGTCCCACCAAACTTTTCATTTTCACCTTATTATCCCTTTTCCCTTATTCAAGTTTTTTCGGGTGGTTTCTTCTTATTTTTCAGCTTTTTGCTTTGTTTTTATGCTTCTTTTTGCTTATTAGCTCAACTAAGTCATCTTTTATTTTTCTTGCACCTGGTACATGATTTGTTTCTTCTTCTCCTCCTTCTTAAGTCACCCTTTATTTTTTGGGCTTTTACCCTTTCACCTGCCACCCTCAACTTAGGCTTTTATCTATGTTAAAGAACACAATATCTATTCTCCGAACCAAGGCCACTTTTAGTAGCAACCCTCAACTTAGGCTTTTTGCCTTAGTGAAGGTTCACAATGCTCAACGATAGACCGGGGCCAAATTCAGGATTTTTTACTAGATAAGGCTAGGTTAATTAGGTGTTTAGAAAGAATTGGTTCATGTAAGGCTCAAATATTTGGAGCAAGGGATATATCATAATTTGGTTGGTTATTTTTAGGCTAAAGTGGACTATTTCAGAACAAAGGTCTAAGATCCTTTCCTAACCCATTCAATCTACAATCTATCTTAGAGTAACAGAGCAAGTTCTGATTTAGCACAAAATACATGAATCTAGTAAAATAAGCTCACACTCTCATGACATTGCATACATTATCAACAAAAGACTCACAGATCATGCTTGCTATCTCAATTTACCCTCATTTATAAGAACAGATATTGTCAAACACCTAAACATGCATGGTTACCATCTAACTACTAATCAAAACATAAAACATACTATATGCCACAAGTATTAGTACTATACGTTACAAATATTATCTAAACATCCTAAATATGCCAGTTCAACAGAAATTAAATATCCATAGGGAAAAAGAACACAGGCAAGAAAAGTCCAGGATTGAAAATTGGGGTAGTTATAGACCATAAGCTACTCAGACTTCACTGAGGCCTATAACTACCCACACCCCATCGAAAAAGATGTGCATTGTCTCCAATGTACAAAATTAAGCAAAAATAGAATATAAGGAGTCAAATACATACCTGGGCACCTAAGCGCCAAGGTCCACCTTGGGTTACCTCCCAAGAAGTGCTTGATTTATTGTCGGGGCATGATATAGATAGCTTCAGTACTCAGACATCCTCAAGATCCCATTCCTCCACTGTCTTTAACTCTTGCACATTTCAAATGTATGGCTTGACTCTTTGGCCATTTTGTTTTAATGTTTCTCCATTTCTCTTTTCTAATTCAATGGCCCCATGATAAAAAATGTGTGCTACTCGGAAGGGTCCCAACCATCTAGATTTAAGCTTACCAGGAAATAACTTAGTCTAGAATTATAGAGCAGCACCAGGTCCCTAGTGCAAATTTGCAGTTCTCTATGCGGTGGTCGTGCTGTATATTAATTCTTTGTTTATACAAGGCTAAGCTCTCATATGCTTTCAGTCGAAATTCATCAAGCTCATTAATTTGGCTCAACCTAGAGTTTGCTACATCATTCCAATCCAGATTCAACTTCTTCAATGTCCACATTGCTTTATGCTCAAGCTCCACTGACAAGTGGCATGCTTTCCCAAAGACAAATTAGTAGGGAGACATGCCTATAGGGGTCTTGAATGTTGTTCCGTATGCCCATAGTGCATCATCCAGCTTCCCTGATCGATTTGTCAAGTTTGCATTCACAATTTTGGATAGAATTTATTTGATTTCCCTATTGGACACCTCCACTTACCCACTCGTTTGAGGATGATAAGGTCTCGCCACCCGATGTTTCACTCCATACATTCAAGAAGAGCTTTAAAAAGTCTATTGCAAAAGTGAAAACCTCTATCACTGATGATTGCCCGAGAGGTGCCAAACCATGAGAAGATTTTCTTTTTCAGGAATGCTGTAACACTTTTGCCCTCATTTTTAGGTAGAGCTACGACCTCTATCCACATTGAAACATAAACCACAACAACTAGAATGTCCTTGTTTCCATGTGAACTAACAAATGGTCCCATGAAATCTATCCCTCATACATCAAATAACTCAATCACCATAATTGGGTTTAGAGTGAGCTCATGAATACGAGAAACCCTACCTTCTCTTTGGCATCTGTCACAAGCTTTGGCATAGTCGTGGGCGTCTTTGTGGATGGTAGGCTAATAATACCACATTGTAGGATCTTGTGGGCTATTCGAATCCCACTATGATGTCCACCCACCAACGACGAGTGGCATGCCTCAAGTATTCTCATCATCTCATTCTCAGGAGCACATCGATGAATAATCCTATCAGCAGATACTCTGAACAAGTATGGGCCATCCTAGAAGAACTTCCTCACATTAGACATAAACTTCTGACGCTGATGTGTGTTTAGGTCGGGTGGCACGATATCACTCACCAAGTAGTTCGCATAATTTGCAAACCAAGGTATCAGATCATGAGATGCAACCAACACTCTCTCATTAGGAAAATAATCATTTATCTCTAATCCGTCATCAAATTTCATCATTGCTCCATCTTCTAATTTGGAGAGGTGTTCTACGACCTAATTTTCTGTACCTTTTGTATCAATGATATTAAAGTTGAAGTCTTGCAAGAGAAGCACCTATCTCATCAACCTTGGCTTTGCATCCTTCTTAGCTGTCAAATATTTAAGTGGTGAGTGGTCTGCATGCACCACTAATTTGGCCCCCAATAGATATGACCTGAACTTTTTAAATGCAAAGACCAATGCGAGTAATTCATGTTCTGTGATAGTATAATTTTTCTGGGTTGTATTTAGGGCTTTGCTAGTATAATATATGGGATGTAATATCTTCTCCTTGCAGTATCCCAATACCACACCTAGAGCAACCCCACTTGCATCACACATGATCTCAAAGGGCTTGGACTAGTCACAATGATTGGCGCTGAGATCAACCTCTTCTTTAACTCTTCAAAGGCTTTCAGACATGTGTCATCAAACACGAACTTAGCATCTTTCTCCAAGAATTTGCACAATGGGTCTGAAATTTTAGAGAAGTCTTTTATGAATCTTCGATAGAATCCTGCGTGCCCCAAGAAACTTCTCATGCCTTTTACTGAGATGGGTGGTGGGAGCTTCTCAATCACCTCCACTTTAGCTCTGTTGATCTCAATGCCTTTGTCAGATATCGTTTGTCTCAACAGGATACTCTCTTTCACCATGAAGTGACACTTTTCCCAGTTTAGTACTAGATGACTTTCTATGCATCTTTGCAACACATCATGTAGGTGCTTCAAAAAATCCTCAAATGAGTTCCCAACCATACTAAAGTCATCCATGAAGACTTCAATAGTGTTCTCCAACATGTATGAGAAAATGGACATCATGTATCTCTGAAATGTCGCCGGGGCATTACAAAACCCGAATGACATCCTCTTGAATGCGAAGGTGCCATAGGGACTTGTAAATGTGGTCTTCTCCTGATCCTCTGGAGTGATGATATCTGATTATAGTCTGAATACCTGTCCAGGAAGTAATACCACCCCTTTTTCGCTAATCTATCTAACATTTGATCCATGAATAGCATAGGAAAGTGATCCCTATCTGTCGAGGCATTGATCTTTCTACAATCCATGCACACCCTCCATCTTGGGACTGGCCTCATTGGGATAATTTCATTGTTGGCATTAGGTACTACTGTGATACCCCATTTCTTTGGAACACACTACACCGGGCTCACCCATTCACTAACAACGATCGGATAAATTACTCATGCATCCAGCTATTTGGTGATCTCTTTGCGTACAACCTCTTGCATAGGAAGGTTTAGGCACCTTTGATGCTCAATGCACAGCTTGTAGTCCTTGACTAACTAGATTTCGTGTGTACATAGCCCAGGACGGATACCAATAATGTTTGGAATAGTCCATCTGATGGCCTTCTTAAATTGTTTGAGCACCATTACAAGAGCACTTTCTTGCTCATCATTTAGATCTGCAGCTATTATGACCAGCAAGGTGTTGTTAGCTCCCAAAAATCCATATTTTAGAGGGTGTTGGAAGGGCCTTTAATTCTAACACCGGTAGGTCTTCTATGGAAGGCTTTGTAGGTGGTGACTCTCGATTCAACAAATCTACCTGTAGCTTAGTTTGGCACCTAGGTCCATAATACACCCCTAGAACATTTACTGTCTCCTCATAGTCTTGTATACCATCATCGTCCAAATTCATCACCACTGCCTCCCAAGTGTCAACACCCAATCTTACTTCAAGTGGCACTTCTGGCTCAACATCATTGACAGACTCGATAATAGAAACCACTCTCACATCATTGTCTTTCCTTGCTTGTTGACACATGTTGAACACGACCTCCTCCTTCTCAAATCTGAACTTGAGTTGACCCGTCTCCATATCTACCAAGGTGTGACCGGTAGCTAAGAAAGGCCTTCCCAAAATAATAGGAACTTCAAAATCAGCCTCACAATCAAGGATCGCAAAGTCTGCAGGGAATGTGAATTTTTCCACTTTGACCAAGACATCATAGAGTATCCCCATAGAATTCTTCACCATTCGATGCGCCATTAATACCCGCATGCTAGTAGGAGTAGGGGCCCCTAATTCAAGCTTCTTGTAGACTGCAAGGGACATCAAATTGATACTGGCAGCTAAATCACATAGTGTCCTTCCAAACTCCGCATCACCTATTATGCAAGGTATAGTGAAAGCACTTGGATTTTCATGCTTCTAAGCTAAGGACTTTGTACTGATAACACTGTAATTTTGAAGCTCTTGAGAAAGCTCCTGATTCACAGTGCACTTTTTGGTAACCAAATCTTTCATATACTTTGCATAGGCCAACATTTTCTCTAATGCCTCAATGAGAGGGATGTTGATAGATAGTTGCTTAAGCATGGAGATAAAGTGCTTGAACTTGCCTTCCTCCTCCATTTTTTTGATTCTTTGAGGGAAAGGAGGAGGAGGCCTAGGGAGGGCTTAAATTTCTGTGGTGCTTTAGCTACTTCACTTACCCCATCCTTGCCACAATCATCTCCTTCATCCGCATCCTTATATGCTACTATCTTCTCACGAACCTCTTCCTCATCTACCGGCATAGGAGGATCAATACTGCTCTTGCCACCCCTAGTAGTAACCGCAACACACT
>JAPFFP010044276.1:0-12547 GCA_026153255.1 Solanum medicagineum
TTGCTTTATTCCATCATACTCCAAAGCCAAAAAATAGTCAATCTTTGGCTCCATCCGAGATTGATGGAAATATCAATAAGTAACATACTTTATCTTTTATTTACTTTTGAGATAATTCTTCTGGTGGTCATAATATTTGAATTGTAGGACCATAGATATAGCATGTGACATGTGAATAATCATAAAACACAATACCAAAACGAAAGGAGTAGGTTACACAAGTAATGAAATACATATGAGATAAAACAACACATGAACTTTGTTTAGTAGAAAGAATTCGTGTATCTTGGTATCCAAGTATGTATGCAGATTTGAAAATGACTATGTATTGGAGCATATGAATCTGTGTAAGAGTGGAGACACGGTTATAGCTGTGTCGAAGTTGGTAAGTGCCTTTACGTGCCAAGAAAGAATCTAGATTTCATGCCAAGTAATACGAAATAGGGTAGCCTTACATACCTTGTTGTACCACCTCGCTATTACATTAAAATAACCTTCATGTCCTCCAATACAATATAATAGGTGATAAAACTAGTATTAGAATCCAATAGATACATCTTGGCAGCCCAATCTCATAGAAAAACAACGGACGGGTAGCAAGTGTGTAATTATCAACCCGCGCGTACTCTTTCAATCTTTTTGCCTCTAATAGTATTTTCTAATACACATTCTCATATACATATCATGTGCAAATTGTTTTAGTCATTATAGTCTCAGAACAATCTACAAGGCACAACACATAACAGTTCTACATAACATACAAGTACGCAACGTAACATTACGTCCCTTCACTACATTTCGATGCCAACAATCCCAAACCTGTTCCAACTTTATCCAAACTGTTCCCAACATATTTATACATAACAATAATCCCATACTAGTCCAAAAATAGTTCTCAAAATAGGTGGAGGAAGTAAGACCATAGTCCTCAATCAATCAGCCCATAATTTCTACTAACACATTTAGGATAACACACTAAAATTTGATTGTATACATAGAACAACATAGTGCAGCGACCTTTCTACATTATTAAAAAAATAAAGCTAATTAATAATAACAACCTCCCTTCATAATCAATCCAATCAAGAATCAAAAAACTCCCAAATAAACAAGAAAAGTGTACAACAATCTTTGGAACACTTATTGTCCAAAAATTCCAGCACAAGTATAACCAGTCTATTCCTCTTGTTTTTCATGAAAAATTATACTAAACATACAAGTATTTTACTTACCTTCACCTTCAAGGTTGAGAGTTTTTTTACTAACACTAAAAGTTTCCTTGTGGCTACTTTGTAAAGCTAAGAAAGTGCAGAGAGAAAGATTTGTGAAAGTTGTTTTTTTTTTCGAAGTTTAACATGACTTAAGGGTGTTGCTTGTAAGCCCTTTTAAAGAGACAATTTTGGCTGAATTTCTCTTTAACTTCTTATCCTTCCTTGGCTGACATTTTTCCACTTTCTCCTTACATAGTTTGGGCCGAAATCATTAAGTAAGGTGTGATATACTTAGGCTCTTTTACTATTCTTCTTGGGCTGAACATATTATCCATTTATGATGCTATGATATAGTCTAAAGTCACACTCTTAACTCGGACTTTATTTATTATCGGACTTGGATAGATTCGGTATGGAGCCTCGTCTCTATCTAGCTAGGAAATTTAAGCTAAGCAAACTGGTGACTCACCTGCTAGCTTCCTAAGTCCTACAAGCACCTCACTTCGTTTAAGGTTGTGATCTCCTCAATTTGACTTTAAAATTGTATACACTCGACTCTCTTAAGCGTTAGACGTATATATCATCTTCTAACTTGAGATTCAAGCACTTTTAAAAATAAGCGTTAATTTGACCAAGTCATATCATATTTCATTTGAATAGAACTAGTCCATGTAAGATGGGTGTTACATCCTCCCCCCTCCCCCCCTCGTTGGGAACATTCGTACTCGAATTTTAGTATAATTAGATCGCTTAACCATGTTCAAACCAGTACTTAAACAAACTTTTGACAGCACAAGAAGTACTCAAACATACATACCTATTAATGCCCCAACTCTGCATGTTGCACTTCCTCTTTAGCTTCAAATAAGTAAGGGTACTTCGATTCCATAGCTTCCTCAGCCTCCCATGTTATCTCTTCTGCTTGTTGGTTCCTCCAAAGTACTTTTACTGAAGCTATTTCTTCATTCCTTAGCTTCTTAACTTGACGATCTAGAATAGCAATAGGTACCTCTTCATGGGTGAGATCTTCTGTAACCTGCACATCTTCGATAGGAGTGATAAGGGATGGGTCACCTATGCATTTTCGAAGCATTAAGACATGAAAAACTAGATGAACCATTGAAAGATCTTGAGGTAGCTCTAATCCATATACAACCTGCCTAAACTTCTTAAATTTTATATGGCCCTATGTAACGTGGGCTCAACTTTCCTTTCTTACCAAATCTCATAACTCCTTTTATTAGAGACACGTTTAAAAATACTCAATCTCCTACTGAGAATTTCAATCCTCTCCTCCTAGCATCCGCATATGACTTGTGACGACTTTGGGATGTTTCTAGCTGTTGTTGTATTACCCTAACTTTTTTCATGGCTTATTGTACTAGATCTGGCCCAAGCAAGGTGGTTTAACCTACTTCAAACCATCCAATTGCGACCTACATTTCCTTCCATATAAAGCTTCATAAGGTGTCATCTTACTACTTGAGTGACAGCTATTATTATAGGCAAATTCACTAAGTGGTAAATGGTCCACCCAACTACCTTTAAAGTCAAATGCACGAGCTCGCAACATATCTTCAAGTGTTTGAATGGTGCGTTCTGCTTGACCATTTGTTTATGGATGGAAAGTTGTACTCAAATTCATTTGTGTCCCTTAACTCCTTTGTAAGGACTTCCAAAACTTTGCATTGAATTGAACTCCCCGATCAGATGTAATGGAGATTGGGATCCCTTGTAGCCTGACTATCTATTTGAGGTATAACTTGGCATACTCTTCAGCTGTATAATCACTCTTAACCGGCAAGAAATGTGCTGACTTTGTGAGTCTATCAACTACTACCCATATGGAGTTAAACTTCTGCCTATATGGAGTCAAACTTCTGAAATAAGCGAGGCAATCTAGTAACAAAATCCATATTGATCATTTCCCATTTCCATGTTGGAAGCTCTATACACTGCATATAACCTCCCTGCTTTTGGTACTCTACTTTGACTTGTTGGCAATTTGGACACTGAGCCAAAAATTCTGCAAGGTCCTTTTTCATGCCTCCCCACCAAAGCATCCCATTCAGGTCATGATACATCTTAGTTGATCATGGATGGATGGAATATCTGGAATGATGAGCTTCTTCCATTATCCTCTTTCTTAGTCCATTAATATCAGACACACATAATCTATTTTGGCAATAAAGTACTCTATTTGGTATAAAATCAAAGCCCTTTATCGTACCCTGACTAACCTTTTCCTTAAGACGTCATAGAACAGGATCCTCGAACTGTTTTTCTTTCACCTCCATTACCAATGAAGACTCCATAATATTATGCACAACAAGTTCTTCCTTTGGGGTTTCAAGAAGGCGAACTCCCAAACTAGCTAGTTGATGTAGATCTTTAGCCATTCCTTGATTTCTCATGGTCTAGTCACTTATATTCATGATTGCCTTACGACTCAGAGCATTGGCTACCATATTTGCTTTCCCCGGATGGTATAGTATATCAACATCATATCCTTTATTAACTCTAGCCATCTTCGTTGTTTTAAATTTAGGTCTTTCTACTTAAAATGTACTCCAAACTCTTATGATCAGTATATATATCAACGTAAACCCCATAAAAATAGTGGCGCCAGATTTTTAGAGCAAACACAACCACTGCTAGCTCAAGATCATATATTGGGTAGTTTTTCTCATGTTGTCATAGTTATCTAGAGGCATGAGAAATTATCCTACCATGCTATGTCAGTATACACCCTAAGCCAACTCCTGAAGCATCGCAATACACGGCATACCCCTCGGTGCCTCCTAGAATTACTAGCACAGGTGTAGAGTTAGCTTATTTTTCAGCTCTTGGAAGCTCCTTTCGTATGAATCATCCATTAGAACTTAGTTGCCTTATGTTTCAACTTTGTTAGAGGTGCAAAAATAGAAGAAAAACCTTTAACAAACCTTTTATAATAACCTGCCAACTTTAGGAAGCTCCGAACTTCCGTGGGTGTTGTTGGCCTTGGCTAATCTTTCACAGCCTCTATCTTTTGTGAATCAACTCTTATTCCTACATTGGACACAATATGACCTAAGAATGTCACTGATTTTAACCAAAATTCACATTTAGAAAACTTGGCATACAACTGTCGATCACGAAGAACTTGTAACACCTGTCTAAGTGATTTGCATGGTCCTCTTCCGATCTTGAATATACCAAAATATCATCTATAAATATTATCACGAATACGTTCAAGAATGGCTTGAATACCCTGTTCATCAAATCCATAAAAATTGTTGGTGCATTCGTTAACCTAAATGACACAACAAGAAATTAATAGTGACCATAGCATGTTCTGAAAACTGTCTTAGGTATATCTTTCTCCTTCACTCTTACTTGGTGATAACTTAATCTCAAATCAATTTTTAAAAAGAATTTGGCACCCTGCAACTAATCAAATGAATCATCAATCCAAGGGAGGGGGTATTCGTTCTTAATTTCACGCTATTAAATTGTGGATAGTCGATACACATTCTCAAGGTGCCATTCTTTTTACGTACAAATAACATTGGTGCACCCATAGAAACACATTAGGTCTTATAAAACCCTTCTCCAATAAGTCTTTTAACTGCTCTTTTAATTCACGTAATTCTATGGGGGCCATTCTATATGGAGGGATGGAAATAGGTTGAGTGCCTGGAAGTAAGTCAATACCAAAATCTACTTTTCGTTCTGGAGGTAAGCCTGAAGATCTTCAGGAAACACATCAACAAATTCATTCACTACTGAAACTGATTGAAGAGTTGGTGATTTTGCCTCCATATTCCTCACTCTAACTAAATGACATACATATCCCTTAGATATCATCTTTCTTGCCTTAAAATAAGGAATAAACTTACCCTTTGGTGTCCCAACATTGCCTTCCCATTCAAGAACTGCCTCATTTGAAAGTGGAAGTACACTTTTTTAGTTCGACAATCCATGGTGGCGTAGCAAGAAGCTAGGTAATGCATACCCATTATAACATCGAATTCTACCATTTTTAGCTCAATAAGATCATCCAATGTGTCACGGTCACAAATAATTACTACACAGTCATAATAAACTCTTCTAGCCATAATAGATTCACCGGTTGGTGTAGACACTTCAAATGGTTTGTTCAATAAATTGGGTGTTCTCTTAAGCTTCCCAACAACTAATGGAGTGATGTATGATAGTGTAGAACTAGGGTTAATTAATATATATACATTACATGAAAAGATGAAAAATATACCAGTGACCACATCGGGTGAAGCTTCCAAATTTTACCGACTCCCTAGAGCATAAATGCGATTTTGGACTCCGCTAGAGCTAGCTGCCTCTCTAACACCTCTACCATGACCTGTAGATGTTTGCTGACCCCTACCTAATGGAGAAACTGATGATGATAATGCTACAACTGACCTAGTAGATTATGCTATATCACCCATACGTCTCCTTGGGGAATCTCTCATCATATGCCCTGGCGCACCTCACCAATAACAAGCATCTATCCCAACAAGACGTACCTGAATAACTTCACCCACATTGTTTGCAAAGCTACCTAGAAGTCATTTGCTAGCTTGCTGAATATCCCATTGTTCGTGCACCTTGTCCTTCACTTCTTGGACCAAACTGATTACCTCTAGACCCTTGAAATTGTGGTGGAGCAATAGCTGCAGAGTAGGAGGATGATTGCCTGGGTGACCTATTAGGAAATTAATGCCTAAGATCATCTTCGAATGGTGTAAACTTCCCCATAGATCTGGCCCTCTTGGACCCTTGCCAACTCTTATGTCCTTCTTCTTTGCCTCTGATTGTTCGATTTCTGTGCAAAAACTTGCATCCTCGCTATATCCATGTTTTATATAAGAAAGCGATAGTACAATTTCTGACTAGATACATATCCCATCTATCCACATATCGATGAACTCTATCTACCATAGTAGTAACTACATTAGGAGCATACCTGGCCAGGGAATTAAATTAAAGGCTATACTCCCTCATGCTCATATTCCCTTGGTGTAGATTCAAAAACTGATCTGCATGGGCCTCTCAAATTTCTAATGGAAGGTAATGGTCAAGAAAGGCCTCTTTGAACTCCTTCCATGTAGTTGGAGGTGCATCTATATCCTTGGATTGCTTCCAAGCTTCATACCACAATATAACCATACCACTTAACTTGTATGTAGCTAACTCAGCAGCTTCTATACCACTCACATGCATAACATTTAAAGTGTATTGAATCTAATCAACAAAGTCTTGGGGATCTTCATTAGATTCTGACCCCGTGAAGGATGGAGGGTCCAAATTAAGGAAGTCATGTATCCTCGTGCTAGCTATCATACTCGTACCACCTACACCTATGACTGGGCCTTCTTGTCTTTGACCTTGGCTAGCAACTATATGAGTCAATAGTTTTGGACTGCATTTCTCAGATCCTGTGGCATCGATAGGTGGTTCTGGGGGAATTTCATTACTTCCTGGTTCATCAGGAGCTGGAGGAGTCGGAGATGTTTTTTGACAAATACTCATTTTGAGCCTCATTTCGTTGTTTCACCTGATTGGGTATACCAATTATCACTTCTACTTTCTTACCTTTGCCTTTGTTTTTCCTGATTTCTGGCATACTTGTTGTACAAAATAATTTAGGGGTTAGACACAATTCACTTATTACACTTGGCTCGACGGCATGATCTAAAGAATGAAAAGAAAATAACAACTCCTAAATGTCACGTGGCCTCCTATTTATAAATGTGGTGCACAACACATCCATAAACAAGACTTTACATAGACACGGCTTTATAGACTCTCTAGGACGGCCCACTCTGATACCATATTTGTCACACCCAAAGTCCCATTAAGGCTGACTGACACTTATTGCCGACAAGGCTTGGGAGAACCAACATATAACTATGCACTTGTTGTGAACATTATGAGGGGTTTCTATATTCAGTATGCATTCAAGAAGGTAGAGAATAATAACAAGCCAAAAGGAAATTCATATTACTAGGTCGTTAGAGCAAAAATGTCTTAAGTACGAGACAAGATCACATTTTAATTTACATAGTCTACAAAGTCTCTAGATAAGGAACAATATCAAATAAGGGTCGGGACAGACCCCACCTCCTGAATAAATATACAATACAAAAATATAAGCTCTAGACATACAAAGCCCTGAAGCAACTTAGAGCTTAGTAATAGCAGTTGGATATCCTGTACTCCTACTGGGAGATCTATCAGTGCCTGTACCTGCAACATGAAATGCAGGCCCCCCATAAGGGACGTCAATACGAGATAATGTACTGAATATGTAAGGCAGGAAAGACTGTATATGAAGTAACAACTCAACTGAAATTATGCACTGGCGTAAGGGTAAGAGACCACCTTTAGTAATACTGTGGAATCATGTAATTTATGTCCTTTTTACTACTATACCTTTCTATATTGTATAATCTGTGCACAACATATAATACAAATGACCAACTGATCAGTGGTAAATCAATATCGGAATTGACCCGTGCCAGGCTTTCCTTTCACCCCTGGGATACCCCCTGTAATGGGATCGACCCATGCTAGGTGATACTTCTACCCCTAGGATATCACCTATCAATAAGCAACATACTTTGTCTTTTTTATTTACTTTTGAGATGATTCTTCTGGTGGTCATAATATTTGAGTTGTAGGACCATAGATATAGCATGTGACATGTAAATAATCATAAAACACAACACCAAAATGAAAGGAATAGGTTACACAAATAATGAAATGTGTAGGAGATGAAACAACACATGAACTTTGTTTAGTAGAAAGAACTCGCGTATCTTGGTATCCAAGTATGTATGCAGATTTGAAAATGGCTATGTAAGGGAGCATATGAATCTGTGTAAGAGTGGAGACACGGTTATAGTTGTGCCGGAGTTCGTAAGTGCCTTTATGTGCCAAGAAAGAATCTAGATTTCATGCCAAGTAACACGAAATCGAGTAGCCTTACATACCTCGTTGTACCACCTCGCTATTACTTCAAACTAACCTTCCTGTCCTCCAAATACTTATCTACAATACAGTATATGATAAAACTAGTATTAGTAGCCAATAGATACATCTTGGCAGCCCAATCTCATAGAAAAACAACCCATAGGCAGTAAGCACTTATCAAACCGCACATATTCTTTCAATCTTTCCTCCTCTAATAGTATTTTCTAATACACATTCTAATATACATATCATGTGCAGCTTATTTTTGTGTAATTATGGTCTCAAAATAGCCTACAAGGCACAACACATAACAATTCTACACAACGTACAAGTAGGCAACGTAACATTACGTCCCTTCGCTATATTTCGGCGTCAACAATCCCAAACCTGTTCCAACTTTAAACTGTTCCCACCATATCTATACATAAAAATAGTCCAAAACAGTTCTCAGAATAGGTGGAGAAGTAAGACCATAGTCCTCAATCAATCAGCCCACAATTTCTACTAACAACACATTTAGGATAACACACTAAATTTTGATTGTTTATGTAGAATAAAATAGTACAGCAACCTTTCTACATCATTAAAGAACTAAAACTTATTAAGAACAAAAACCTCCCTTCATAATCAATCCAAGCAAGAAGAGAAAAGCTCCCAAATAAACAAGAAAAATGTACAATAATCTTTGGAACACATGCTGTCCAAAAATTTCAGCATAAGTATAACCAGCCTATTCCTTTTGTTTTTCATGAAAAAACACACCTAACACACAAGTATTTTTACTTACCTTCACCTTCAAGGTTGACAGCTTCTTTAAGAACCCTAAAAGTTTCCTTGTGGCTGCTTTGTAAAGTTAAGAAAGTGTAGAGAGAAAGCTTTGTGAAAGCTGATTTTTTTCCAAGTTTAATATGACTTAAAGGTGCTACTTGTAAGCCTTTTTAAAGAGACAATTTTGGCCGAATTTCTCTTGAATTTTTATTCCTATTTTATCAAGGTGGTGATGCAGCAACTTGGGCTTTTCAATTGGGCCTAAGTGGGTTGCAAATTTATGGGCCTTGGATGCCCATTTTCCCTCTTTCTCTTTACTTAGTTTGGGCCCAACTCATTAAGTAAGTTGTGATGTACTTGGGCCTTTTTCTACTCTTCTTGGGCTGAACATATTATCCATTTATAATGCTAAGACATGCGCTAAAGTCACAGCCTTAACCCGGACTTTATTCATTATCGAACTTGAATAGATTCAGTGTCGAGCATCGTATCCGTCTAGCTAGCAAATTTAAGCTAAGCAAGTAGGCGACTCACCTGCTAGCTTCCTAAGTTCTACAAACACCTCACTTCTTTCACTTTATTTAAGGTCGTGATCTCCTCAATTTGACTTAGAACTTGTATACACTCAACCTTCTTAAGTGTTAGACGTACATATCATCCACTAATTTGACATTCAAGAACTTTTAAAAATGGGCGCTAATTTGACCAAGTCATACCATGTTTCATTTGCATAGAGTTAGTACATGAAAGATGTGGGGTATTACACCAACTCTACTCCCAAGTAATTATTTTTGTAAAAGGTTATTTTAAATTTTTTTTAATAAAAGTTCAGTTCTTCGGTGCACCGAAGTTTTGAGACCCCTACATCGAATCGAATAATCGAACTTTTGAAAAAAACACCTGCATCTAACAAAAAAATCAAACTAGTTTGATTTGATTCGATTTTTTTTTTATTTTTCGATATTTATGTCCATCCCAATAAAAAATAAAAAGAAGTTAAATTTTTTTGTCCCCCCTCCCTCTACTGACACCGAACCGAAAAACCAAGTTAGTTTGATTTAGTTTGGTTTTTCAATTTTCTGGCAATTATGCTTGTCCCAATAAAAAAAAAAAAAATTTTGCCTCACCCCACCCCGACCCTGAACAGAAAAACTTAATTAGTTTTGTTTGGTTTGTTTTTTCTGTATTTATATAATCCTAATAAAAAATTTAAAAAAGTGAATCCCCCCATCCCACCCCACCCCACCTTGATAACGACCTAACCGAATTAGTTTGATTTGGTTCAATTTTTCGATCTTCGGTATTTATGCCGTCCCTTAAAAAAAATAAGAAAAAAAGTTAATCCCCCCTTCCCACCCCGACACTAAATCGAAAAATCGAATTAGTTTAGTTTGGTTCAGTTTGATTTTTTGATTTTTCGGTATTTATGCCCAGCTCAATAAAAAATTAAAAAAGTTAATATTTTTTTATCCCCCACCCCACCCTGACACCGAACTGATAAATCAAATTAGTTTGGTTCGATTCGATTTTTTAATTTTTCAGAATTTACGTCCGTCCCAATAAAAAAATTGCCCCCTCCCCACCTCGACACCGAACTGAAAAATCAAATTAGTTTGATTTGGTTTGATTTTCTGATTTTTCGGCATTTATGCCCGTCCTAATAAAAATATTTAAAAAAAATTTTTTGCCCAACACCGACCTGAAAAATCGAATTTATAGTTTGGTTTGGTTCGATTTTTTAATTTTCCGACACTTATGCCTACCCCAATAAAAAAAATCATTAATCCCCCCACCCCTTCCAAATTTTAAGAAATACAAAAATAATGATGCATACAAAATTTTTTTTAGAGCAATTAGGAATTTTTTATTGAGTTGGGGGATCTATGGGTCTATATGGGAACCCATATTTTATCCTTTTTGACTATATTTGTATGAACTGTTAAAATAGATCAACTCATATTTACCCATTTAGAAAATATAAGTGATTCATTAAAATAAATATGGATAAAATTAGAACTGTCAAAATGGGCTTGGCCCGTGAGGCCGGCCCAACCCAACCCTTGAATCAAATGAGGCTAGACTAAATATTTTCAGGCCATTTATGAACAAGATTTTTTAGCCTGTCCTAATTTGGCCCGCTGGCCACATAGGCTCCACCTACGAGCCTCAAAGGCCGGCCCGTGGCCCGTAAATTTTAAAAATATTTATTATATGTTGAGTTATTTTTTAAGTAGTATTCAATTTATTAAGATTATGAACATCTTTTACAATTTATTGTCCCATTAGATTCTAATATTAGCCCATTATTAGCATTTTATTAAGTTTTTAGACTGACTTGTGTAGTTGTGTTGTTGAAAACTTTTAAACAAACTAATTATAATCTTTTATTATTGTGTTTGATCTCTAATTTGTTGTTTCTCCTTTTGTTATTTATCTATCTTGTTCATGACAAAAAATGATTGATGTTTCATAGTCTTTCTAAGAGGTTAATATTGTCCATATTATAGTTGAAGGGCCGGTCCGTCCCAACCCGTGGCCCGCGTTGGACTGGTTCGGCTGCTATTTCTAGGCCCTTTAGTTAAAAGGGTCAGCCTGTCCTAGCCCATTTGACTCTCTAGCTGGTTAGGGTTGGATTGGGTTAGGTTGGGGTGGCCCATTTTGACAACCCTAGGTAAAATGGGTTCCTTTTGCTTTATATGGATTGAAATTGTCACTCCTAATGCATTGTACCAAAATGCCTATTGATAGAGATCAGTCAAGAATTGCTAACACATTGAATTCAAAGGTGAGCCTGCTTTTTCAGGCTATCGTGGATTCATCTAGGATCCTATTCTATTTTTTGGACTTAAATATTTTTAGATATCATTTTATTTATATTTTCCTAGGGTTGCATTTCCCTATTTTTGATTATTAGTAGAATTTTGGTACAATGACTTTTAGGCTGTAAGGGGTTTGTTTTCCGCACTATTTTAATTATTCATCAGTTTGAATGTATGGGAACTAACTCAACTTTTATTGCTATTTAAACATATTTTCACATCTTTACATGCTTATCTCTCCTTAGTCTATTTACTTGGGTATAGTAATGATTCTTCCATGGAGGGTTAAGCTTGGGTGTCAATCATGGCAGGACTATGTTGTGGCAATTTTATTCCCTTATTATTGAATATTTTGAAGTCTCGTAAACTGTCAAACCTTCTGCATTATGTAGAATTTGTTGTTTCTGTCTACAAAAAGATCAAATTTACTTTTTTATCTCTTATTCAAATTTCAAACACCTTAATAAGTTAATATTATTTCAATATCATTATATTGACTTGTCAAATTCAATGGAACATTTCAACACCATTATGTCAAATTCTTGAGGCAGCTTTAATATTTCAAATTTATATTATAATTAAAAACTTAGATTATTTATATTTTTACTTTATAAATTCTGTATACATCCCACTGTAATCATACCTCACTTGTAGATTACATTGAATACTTATTATTATTCAATCTATATATATATGTCACGACCCCGCCCCGGGGCCGTGACTCATGCCGATTAGGCACTTGTGCTAAACTTAAACTACAAGGACCCTTAA
>JAPFFP010044277.1:0-12546 GCA_026153255.1 Solanum medicagineum
GTGGATAGGGTACAGAAACAGAGGAAACTCTGCCGAAATTTCGGTAGAATTTCGTAAGCTTAACTTAGGAATTTATTTTCGATTTGACAGTAGGTTAAGTGCCTAATCGGCACAAGTCATGACCCTGGGGTTGGGTCGTGACAGATGATCTCGAGGTCTATCACCATTACCACTAGATGATATTCGTATGTAAAGTAATAATTCGATAGATAAAAAAAACAAATAAATTTAATGTTAGCACAATAAGTAATAAACATACTAGTTATAATGTATCGTTCTATTCTTCACCGCTTCTTTCATTTTCATCGTCCACCCATTCTTCCTCCTCAGTTGTTTCATATTCATTGTGTTCCAATTCCTCCTCCTCAAATGATTCATATTCCTCATTTACTTCTTCCTCAATGTTTAGTATTACAAGGTCAGCATCGAAAACCTCTTCTAGTATGTGCTGAGGATGTTCTAGTGTGATTTCCAACTCAACATCAACTCGTTGTTGAACAAGTGGACTATCATTTTGGTACGCTACATCTAACACATTCTCAATTTCTATTATTCCCACAAGACTTGTCTTAATAACAACCCACCAACCAGCCTTATCTCTACACAATGGATATGGAGCATAATAGACTTGCTTAGCATTTTGGGCAATGATAAAAACGTCATAACGTATGTATTGTCTAGTGTGTTTAACTTCAATTATGTTATGTTCTTGGTCCACCCTTATGCCTCTTTGTGATGGATCAATCCACTTACACTGAAACAATACGATCTTTTTCTTAGGCCAACCTGAATATCTTAGTTCAACAATCTCTTGAATGATACCAAAATACTCAATAGTATGGTCATTACCATCGACATCACATTGAACATACACACCACTTTTATTGGTTTTCTTGTGCATAGAAACTTCCTTAGTTTGAAACTGAAAACCATTCATACAGTACATATAGGGTGTATGAGCTTGAGAATCAGGCCCGAGTGCAATCTCTCTCACAAATGGTGAATGTTCGACGTTTGAGTATTCATCATAAACCTAAAGATTGTATTAAAGATAATACAATTAGGTATAAAATGAATATGTTATACTTATCGATTCAATATGTTTAAACTTTCACACTTACATAACTCTTTAACCATGTTGAAAATCTTATCTATATAGCTGTGTTGTCCCATGTGTTTACAAACAAGTTGTTATTAACACATACATTTTTGTGAGTTATTTCTAAATTTTAACTTTATACTTTAAAGTTAACATAATTTCACATTTACTCAAGATATGGCTGAATTTTGGGACAATTAAGCAAAATATGGGTCGTAGCTTATTGATATTCTATACTAGTGAGGCTTCGTCTTCCACGCATTTTAGATCCTCGTCCACTTTGATTAAAATGCAATAGGTGGAAACATAAGATCACTATCACCCTCATCATTGCAACTTGGCCTATTACACCTAAAACGGACTTCATGCCCAAAGTAAAAGGAGTAAAAATCACCAGTTTCTTTGATAGTATGAGCTTGCATATTGATCCTTCAAATTTGTCCCCTTCGCTTAGTTGATCGTTTGCAGCCTCCAATTTCTTGTATGTATGTAAGCATGAAAATATATTAACGAAAGATTAGATTATACAAAGATTTAATTACTTATATAAGAATAATCATTACCTTTCAAATGGATACATTCACCATGTATGAACAGGACAACTAAGACGGGTTTCTTTCACAAGATGTATCAGAAGATGCTCCATCACATCGAAGAAGCCACATGGAAAGACTTTCTCCAATTTTGTAATAATAACAGAAATATTTTCCTCCATCCTGTCTAAAATACTTTATAATAACTGACGAGAACATAAATCTTAAAAAAAAAGACTTATCTCTGTAATAGGCTTCCATATCCTTTCAGGTAAATTGCGAAAAGCGATACAAAGAATCAAAGTTTTCATGAATACATGATAGTCATGACTTTTTATACCTATCAACTTCCCTTCATTCGGATCTACCCGCTTGCCTAACTTTGAAGCATATCCTTCTAAGAAGCTCAAATCTTGCACCCATGCATATATTTCACATTTCTCAGCCATTGTGAATCAAAAATTAGCTTTGGACTTCACAATTTTTGCCATTTGGTAGTTCCTGCAACCACAATTCCCTCCTACTGCAATATTCTTTTAAGTCCGGCCAACTCTTGGATTGTCTTTTTTCTTCCCCTTGACATCCATCACTGTGTTGAACAAACTGTCAAAATAATTTTTCTCAGTATGCATCACATCAAGATTGTGTTGCAAAAAATTATCTTTCCAATACAGCAACTCCCAGAATATGCTTTGTTTGGTCCAGTTATGTTCAATGCCATATCCAGGAAGTCTAGAATGTAGGGACAATCTGTAACTTTAGGCAAATGGAAACTCTCCCAAATTTGATGGCCTGTCAATGATGGAGGTGGGGGATCATTATCAACCCTATTTTTCTAAATGCATGCTTCATCTTTCTGAACTCGTGGTCCATTGGCAAGAATTAACGATGACAATCAAACTATGAATTTTTCCTACCATGCTTTAGGGTAAAAGCCTCACTATGCTCCATGCAATAAGGATAAACAAGTTTTACAACAGTCATCTAACAAGACAACATACCATATGCAGGAAAATCATTAATAATTCACATTAGACAAGCACGCATAACAAAATTTTTCTTAGTTGATATGTCATACATCAGTACACCTTAGAACCATAGTTGTTTAAGCTCATCTATCAATGGTTGTAGATAGATATCAATTAAGCCTTTTGGACTGCAAGGACCCTGAATTGAAACGAGCCCAAAAAGTGCCTGAAAATGTGCCTCAGAAGTTTGAAAATCACAAAATGCGATTTCTAGAGAGGTTTTCGCACCCCTGGCGCGATGCGCCAAGGGCGCGCCTCTGTGTATATTTTGTCCAGTTTTGGACCTCGGTCCAAGACTTTTAAGTCTTGGGCCTAAGTGTTGCCAAGCGAGAAAATACCTACTCTTTGCCATTTTTCACTGTCATATCATTTGAAACATTCCCAATACTCATTCAAATACTTAGCCACATATTTTCCTCCAAAACTCAAGTCTCAAAACTCATCCGAATTTTAAGGATCTCATTCAATCTTCAAGTCTCCATCCCAATCTTTATAAAGTTCATCTCCAAAGCTAAGGTATGTGGGTTTCTTTCATGGGTTCCTTTCACCCATGATACCAAGCTACCTTTTACCCTAATTTGCATGATTCAAAGTTAATTTACAAACGGGTCTTATTTATTATGAAAAATCACTGCACATTATGCTGGGGTCTATGAAATTATGACTGTTTTACTATGTTTTTGGGCTACAAATCTAAGATCTAATGTGAGACTTGATGAAGCATTTTGAGGTATATTTCTTGTAGAGCGTTACCAAGTATCTATTAATGATTTTACATTGAATTTTCTAGCATGATAACACTCTTGAATTGCATAGTTTTGCACTAGCACTACACACTCTCTAAGTGTTTGATATAATGTCGGGTTATGGGTTCTTGAGGAATTGAAGGTCCAATGCATGGCTTATGAGTTGAATGACTATATGTTGATGAAATGAACGTATGCATATGGTATTCCCTATATAGTGTTGGAATGAGACCATGCCCTACTCGGGGGTTGTGCGTCAGGTAACCGTGTCAAGGGGTTCGTACTTTGTCAACCATGTCAAGGATTTGTACCTTGATAACCATGTTGGGAGGGGGGAGGGGGAGGGGTTGTACCTCGATCACCACGGGTGGTAGGGTGTGACGATCCATCAACAATGTTGGGGGGTTTGTACCTTGATAACCATGTCGGGGGGTTTGTACTCCGATCACCACGGGTGGTAGGGTGCAACGATCCACCAACCAATTGAAGGGGTTTGTACCTCAATCACCAAGGGTGGTAGGGTGCGACAATTCACCAATATGATAGTGGTCTCTTCTACACATGTATTATGTTCTATGTGTGCATGTTATACGTAGGTATTAATCATACATGCCATCTTGCTATTATGTTACTCATTGAGGATTATTATGCATTTTGCCTATGATGCTTATCTATTATTGCATTGCATCCTACATACTTAGTGTATTTAAACGTACTAACACATACTCTATGCCTACATGATGTCACCATGTAGGATCCGGTGCACCGCTTGATCATCCTCCTCCTCCACATGGCTAGTATGATTGTTTCTCAAGCTAGTTGATGATTCCTCCATTCCGAGGACGTTACTTATGATCTCTTGCTATGTATTAAGAATATCTTTCTTTTGTCTATGTATTGACTATGAGGGTGAGCCCGGTTGCTTGTCGTGGCCCCTGCTCTTATCTATGTAGTAGAGGTGTTGTTGGACATGTTATGAAAATATTCCCTCAGTCCCAGTTATCTTGATTTATTATCTCTTGATGCTTGTTTTGTTGCTTTCGCAACCAAGGATGTGTAATGATGTTCTAAGAGGCTTGTTTAGGGTCCCTTCGGGTTTCCCCTTGCGCCGTGTCACACCTAGGCCCTAGGGTTGGGTCGTGACATGAATAATACAACTTAAAAATATGAATGGACTTGTCATGCACATTTCAGGAGGAAGATTATATGGAGTAAGAAATACTGGCCAATAAGAATAAGACGTGATAAAATTAGAGAATGGTGTGAAACCATCTGCACACAGCCCTAATCTAACATTTCAAGATTCTCTAGCAAAGTCTCAAAATGCTTCCATGCTTCCCCATCAGATGGATGAGAAAAGACACCCGGTGGCCTTCTATATTCACGATGTCATCTCATATGTGGGGCAGACCTCATCGATGCACACAACCTCTTCATTCTAGGAATGAGAGGTAAATAATGCATCGCCTTAATTAGAACCATCTTTCCAACCGGATTCCTCTTATAAGGAGCATGACTACAAAACTTATAATTTTCCAATTCACTATCATCTTTGTAGTATAATATGCAGTCACTAACACAACAATCAATTCTATAATGTGACAATCCTAATTTGGAAACCAATTTCTTTGCTTGATAGATCAACCATTGAGTCCATAGCCGCATTAGGAACACTCCAATCCGATTTAATATTCATTAATCTAACTGCTACAGACAAAGTGGAATGCGGACTCCCCTCACATAATGGATGACCAACCTCTTCTAATTCTTCATAGAAGCATCTAGCTTCTTCATTAGGAGCTTCATTAAAGAATTGGTCAGGTTTCATCCCCCTTTGAACTTCGAAAGCATCATTGATCATTTCGTGAACTCTATCATGTTGAAAGGTGTTATGTTGATTCCTATTAGGTTCAAATCTAATTTGACCATATAGTACAAACATATTATATTCATCCACTAGCATCGACTTATAAAATATACCATTCTGTCCATCTATTTCTCTGTGATTTACCTACACAAAATATCTGGCTTAAATCCCTTACGATACAAATGCATAATAACTTCATTTAGACTAAAGAATTTTAGGCACCTACATGCACTGCAAAGACACCTAAACAATTGATTTCTCTTAAAACTATCACGTGTCATTGCATGATCGATGAAACTTCTAGCACCATTATTAAATGTAGTTTTCAGTCCACCATCATTTTCATAATACATGTCATATATCCACAGACGATTATCCATCTACAAAAAATATTCAAGTATGTTCAGGGTTTAAAAGTATATAAGTTGAATTTTTCAAAGTATATAAAGTCCTAAACTTCAATTTAACAAGTATATAAACTCCAACTTCTAAATTATATTCAACTTAAAGTTCACAACTACTTAAAATTTAATTTTTATCCTAAAATATAATAATTCAAGTTCCAAAAGTGCATAAGTACAATTATTATAAGTCCTCAACTTCACTTTAACAAGTATATAAACTCCAACTTCTAAATTATATTCAACTTAAAGTTCACAAGTACTTAAAATTCAATTTTTATCCTACAATATAATAATTCAAAGTTTCAAAAGTTCATAAGTACAATTATTCTAAGTATATAAAGTCCTAAACTTCACTTTAACAAGTATATAAACTCCAACTTCTAAATTATATTCAACTTAAAGTTCACAACTACTTAAAATTTGAGTTTTATTCTAAAATATAATAATTCAAGTTTTAAAAGTGCATAACTAAAAAAAAAAAGAAATTTGTAAGCTATTTTTCTAATCTAATTGGAAGATATATTTAAATCAAAAACATAAGAACAAGATATTATGGATAAAGTTGGCTTATTTTGACTGATCTTTGATAAAAAGTTCACAAGAAAATACCATAATAAATAATAAAAGAAATCTTCTAAGTAAATAATTCAAGTTTCAAAAGTGCATAAATTGTAATTTTCTAAGTATATAAAGTACTGAACTTCAATTTAACAAGCACATAGACTTCAAGTTCTAAATTATATTCAACTTAAAGTTCATAACAAATTAAAGTTTACTTCATATCCTAAAATAGAATAATTCAAGTTTAAAAAGTGCATAAGTTAAATTTTTTTTAAGTATATAAAGTAGTAAACTTCAATTTAACAAGCACATAAACTTCAAGTTCTGAATTATATTCAACTTAAAGTTCACAACAAAATTAAAGTTTACTTCATATCCTAAAATATAATAATTCAAGTTACAAAAATGCATAAGTTGAATTTTTCTATGTATATAAAGTCCTAAACTTCAATTTAACAAGTATATATACTCCAAGTTCTTAATTATATTCAACTTAAAGTTCACAGCTACTTAAAGTTTACTTCGAATTTCAAATATAATTATACATTGCTAAAAACTCAAAATGGGAACTCTAAGCAAAATGCAAGTATTTTACATTGAATAAATTTTTTAAAAAAATAATATATACAACAATTAAAATACATTTATCTTTTCAGATTAGCTTGACGGGTCGATGAGCTAAGGTTGATGGGTCGAATATATCCTCCAATGATGCAAAAATTCTAATGTTCAAAATTTATACATGGAAGTTTAATTTACAGTCTAATTCAAAATACCCAATTTAAGCTACAATCCAAGAATCTACATTCACAAATTCACACTTAAATATCCAAACCAACAATGTCAATAACTTCAAATACACTTTAATTCTAACTAACAAAATCAAAATAACAAACTAATTCAAAACACATTTCAAGCTAAAATCCAAAAATACTCATTCACAAATTTAAACTACACTCAAATTTATAGTCTAATTCAAAATACCCATTTTAAACTACAATCCAAAATCTGCATTCACAAATTCACACTTAAATAATCAAACCAGCAATGTCAATAACTTCAAATACACTTTAATTCCAACTAACAAAACTCAAATAATAAACTGATTCAAAACCCATTTCAAACTAAAACTCCAAGAATACTCATTCACAAATTTAAACTACAATCAAATTTATAGTCTAATGCAAAATACTCAATTTAAACTACAATCCAAAAATCTACATTCACAAATTCACACTTAAATATTCAAACCAACAATGTCAATAACTTCAAATACACTTTAATTCCAACTAACAAAACCCAAATCACAAAGTAATTCAAAATCCATTTCAACCTAAAATCCAAAAATATTCACTCACAAATTTAAACTACAATCAAATTTATAGTCTAATTCAAAAAATCCAATTTAAACTACAATCCATAAAATCTACATTTACAAATTCACACTTAAATATTCAAACCAACAATGTCAATAACTTCAAATACACTTTAATTCCAGCTTACAACACCCAAATCACACACTAATTTAAAATCCAGTTCAAGCTAAATTCCAAAGATACTTATTCACAAATTCCTACTTCAATACACTTTCCAACAATGATAATCACTTGAATGCACACATTAATTCAAACAAATAAAACCCACAAATCACAAACTAATTCAAATATATCAAATTTAAACTAACCCTAAAATCAAACAATAAACTTTCTTCAATAATTCATAATCAATATTACAATATAACAATGACAACTACATATATAAACAAAACTAACAAATAATTCAAGATTTTATAATTTTAAAAAATAAAAAAATCTGAATAATGGCTAACAAATTAAAAGAGGAAAAAAAGAGAAGAGAGAGAGGCGAACTTACCTGCTATGGTAGGTCGGACGTTAGGGTGACACCGGCGGATTGGAGGACGCGGCGGCGGTGCTTGGGCGACAGGTGGAAAAGCCAAGGGAGATGTTTAAAAGTGAGAGGAGGGTGAAGTTTTTTTTTTTTTTTTTTTTAAGGTTTAGACAATGACTGAAAAATGAGATATTTGGGGTAATATTCGAATAGGGGGCAACGTACGGCGTCCCTAGGTCCATCGCCCCATTTAAAATATTATCTATTTTATTTAAATTAATAACTAATTTTTTTTAGAAAATAAAAAGAGACGGACAATGTCTTGCTGTCCGTCGCAATATTTAAAAAAAAAAGTATTTCTTTATTAAAAATCATACAATTAAATTATCATAAGGTTTAGTTTTTTTAAAAAAATTAAGCGACGGACTTCGTCACTGTGTTCGTCGCAATTTATAAAAACAAATTTAAAAAAATCAATAAAATTTGCCGGAAAATTTCGCGAAAAAAAGCGATGGACATATAGTTGTAGTCCATCGCTTTTAGTAATTAAAATATTAAAAATAAAATAATAAAGTGACGGACAGTGTCCTTTCGTCCGTCGCTTTTTTGGAGCAACGCAGCCCATTGCTTTTTTTTCCGTAGGTTTTCGTGTTGCTTTTAGAAGTGATTAATTTTTAAATTGACTATATTCATCAGAAAGGTGAAAAGTTATGTAATTATTTTGTAACTTACAAATGAATGTGGTAACTTTATGACTCTTTAACTTGTAATTAAATTAGTAAGTGAAAAGTTCATGAAAATATTTTGATTAATTAATATTTAACTTAATAAATATTGTATAACATTTTGAATTAGGATAGGGGTAAAATGGTATTTCAACTTTCAATTTTTTGTTCCTAGTTTTAGTTATGTAATAAAAATAATTTAAGTATTTTATATCGCAAAAAGAATATTTTTTATACTCATATAAGTTACAAGAGCGAAGCGCTTGCCCAACAACTAGTAAAAATAAAAATGCACAAACGAAATCATATTAGTTTTTGAAATAGTCAAAGTGAAATAATATTGAATATTATTCATATCTTGCTTGATTTGAATGAGTAAACTTCAAGAATTCTCTCATTTTTTATAGTATTAGAAGGTAAACGCCCGGGAAAGGCACAGGCCCAACAATTAAAAGCGAAGTTCTACCAATAATAACAGTAGTTCTGCATAATTAACATAGTCAAGTTGCAATCAACATGGAGAATGGCTTTACAGCTCAAAAACCAAAACTCTTTTTTCTTGGCCCACTGAAAAGTCTATATACACTGAAAATCTCACCCTTCATCAACTCAGCCACCAAGCCGACAAACTGCTTGTATGCTTGCCGCAACTCGGGAGAAGCTGCACCAATTATAGAAAACTTCATTAAGAAGTGGGAATGAAAAGGGGGCTCAACATAATATGAACACACTTCTTCTCAGTTATTAACTAATGTGGGGTGATAATATCAAACTTACTTCCATGTACCTCAAATATTATTGAACTATATTCAGGGGAAAACGAAGAACGTAGTAATTCCTGAAAATCAATAGTACCTTCGTCCCATTTATACACAATCTTTTGAGCAAGTTCTGATTCTTCAAGTGAGCAATCAACAAAATGATTTCTCCATAAATCACAGAAGAGCATGCAGTTTAATTTAGTTCTTGTCCAAAACTAAGCACATGTTAAAACATGGTGATATCTGTAAATTATATAAATAGAAGTAAAGTACCTTTAGGGTAATTGTGGACGTATCTGCAGGACTTCTTTGAGGCTAAAGACAATCTTTTGTGGTGGAGGCGACAAAATTGAAAGAATTGAGGGGTATGCAAGGGTGTATTTATGCGAATGCTTTTTGAATGATTTCATTGTACACTATATTGTAAGTTGAATCATAATCGTCGTCATCTAGTGTTGGTGGGTGAATTAAAATTTTCACACAATTGGAACTTCTTGCTCTTGATAAAGCGACGTACAGCTGGCCATGTGAGAAAACAGGCTCTCGCAAATAGATTCCAACAAAATCTAACGTTTGACCTTGGGCTTTATTTATTGTCATAGTGAAACATAAACGCAAAGGACATTGTGTTCTTTTAAAAGGAACATGTAATTTTTCATCTGCAGATGATAATAATGGTATTCTTGGAATAAATACATGCGTATTTTGGAAATCTCCATTTGCAATTGTAGCGCTTATAACATGTTTTTGAAGATCATCACATATAAGTTGAGTACCATTGCATAAGCCCTCACAGGGATTTAAATTTCTTAGCAACATAACAGGGCAATTTTTCTTTAGTGTCAATTTGTGAGGAGGCAAACCAGCTGGATGCAAGGTATGCAGCAAATCTTCATACTGACTTTGATTGCTCACTTAATAGTTTCATCAAAGGAAATATATGTTTTAGGATCACCAGGAAATTAAGTTATGAGCAAATCATTTATTTCATCGACAAAGTCATTTTTCGTCGTCAAAATTACACGAGAGTTCGTAGAAGATACATTAGAAGAACATGTATAGAAATCTGGATAAGTTAGTCTAAACAGGATATCTAATGATTCATTTTCAGAAGTGAAAGGAACAATAAAACAATCAGGTATTTTAATTTTGTCACTGGCATGTATTATTTCTTTCCCATTTCCTATTATTAGTATATATTCACAAAATGTGGGATCTATTTTTGCAATAAGCATAATTTTTCGAGTTGATCCCAGATTTCAGAGTACAACAGACTTTCTCGAATGAAATCATCTTTTTTCCCACTCCGAACGGAAGAAGTCCAGCCACCATCTTGGACATATCTTAGTCAAGATATTGCAGCCACCAAAGAAGCCACCACTCTACCGTCCGGCCACCATTTTTGAAGATGGATTTTTTGTTCACATCTCTAAAATCTAATATAAATAGAGGTGCAAATTTTCATTTGTAACACACCAAGAAAACACCGAAAATACCAAGATAAGAGTGTAGTGAAAGTGTGACTTTGAGAGTTGTTTTGTAATCTATTCTTGTGAGTAATAGAAGAAATTTTTTTTCTCTCAAATTCGTGTTTATCAACGCTCAATTGTTCTCTTGGGCTACAACAAGTGGTATCAGAGCCAAGTTAGAAGCGTTGGTTGAGGTTTTTTTTGGTGACAGGGATACTGTTCACCGAAGTTCTGCCGGAGACTGTTCACGGGGTTTTCTGCGCTTTGTTCGAAATCTAATTTTGACCACGCCAAACGACGACCTAATCAGAGTTCAAACGAGCCCAGACATCGCAGTTAAAGTTTGCTCAACTCTGCCGAAATTTTGTCAGTGACGGAGATACTGTTCACCGGAGTTCTGCCGGAGACGACGACACTGTTCACCGGAGAATGATGGAGAAGATGATTGGAAATACTGTTCATAGCCGGAATCTGCAATAGTTTCAAAAATTGCAAATTGCCCCCTCAAGATTTTTGCAATTTCAGTTTGGTCCCTAAACTTTCAATAAATGTCTGATTGGCCCCTATGCTTTCTGAAATGGCAGTTTGATCCCTGATCTTTCTACAATTACAGTTTGGTCTCCAATGTTTTTGAAATTATTGTTCTACCTCAATAGTGGAATTTTGGCCCCGAAGTGTCAATTCAACCTTTTTGACCGTTCCGAACGTAACGGTGAGCTCCATTTTTGACGATCCAACCTCGTTTTAGTGAAATAAGCTATTGCAAGGTGATAATGACAACAGAAGAGTCAACATCATCTTTCGGAGCCATGATTATGCTCACTGCCATCAACTACACATTGTGGAGACCTCAGATGGTAGATCTCCTAAGCTGTAAAGATTTATTCGTACCTATCGAATTGAAAGGTGAAAATTCTGATCCCCCAAGGAGTCAGAATGGAAGAAATCAAACCGAAAAACTATAGGTTAAATCCGTCAATGGATTGATCATAGTGTCTTCCACCATATTGCACAAGAGACAGACGCATATGCCCTCTGGAAAAAGTTGGAGAACATGTACCAGGCCAAAATCGCTCGCAATAAAGCTCTGTTGATGAGGCGTTTAGTCAACATGAAGCTTAAAAATGGAACTTCAATTGCTGAGCATACCAGTGAGTTCCAGAGCTTGGTCAACCAGTTGTTGTCTATAGAGATGCCACTTGGCGATGAAGTTCAGGCGCTGCTACTACTTAGTTCCCTTGTTGATAGTTTGGATACACTGGTCATATCACTCAGCAACTCAGCCCCAAATGGCAAACTTACCATGTCAATGGTCAAGGACGCTCTATTTAGTGAAGGGGCAAGGAGAAAGGACATTGGCATAGATTAGACCCATGCCCTTGTCACAGAGAACCGGGGGAGGCAACAAAAGAGTAGCAGAGGCAAATGGAGAGGCAGAAGCAAGAGTAGAGGCAGATCCACTGATGGTAGGAAACCAACATATAAGTGCCATCATTGTGGAATTG
>JAPFFP010044278.1:0-12543 GCA_026153255.1 Solanum medicagineum
CTCAATAAACCCCCTCCTCTCAACTTAACAAAACTCTTATATAGAATGTATATGTCTCTCTGCTTTGCCTATGTTTTCTTGGCTACTGATATTTCTAAAAATGAGCAAACTGCCCTCCTTAAATAGAGGCAGAATGCTCTTAACCAAGGAAATAAATAATAGGGGGATTATCAAAAGTGGGAAAATTATTGGTCACTAATCGAGACAAGAGTTAGTGCTGCAAAAAGGAAAATGCATTCAATTTGAGAGCAGGAAGCAACTTCTCCTAAGAATAAAAAAATGAGCCACTAAGAGTATATTAAAATATTAAACATACATTCTAGTTGTGTGTATATATATATATATATATATATATATATATATATTTTCTTTTGTCATTACATAGCAAGAGTGATGGCTGATTGACGTTTGTGACTAGAGTTACAAATCTATTAGGTAAGTAATAAGGTGACGACTCGATTGCCATAAGTTTTGATGAAAGAGTAGTAAGTACCCTTTGAATTTCATGATGAGGTATAGAGAAAAGAGTTATTGTCAGAATATGTTAGAACATGCTCAAAACTAGAAAGAGGTTTATGTTGATATGTTATTAGTATTCATATCATTGAGGGTGAAGTATAGATGTTGAATAGGGGAACATAGTGCTTTCAATGTGATCGATCTAAACTAGGCGTATGATTCCGATGTAAGAGCCCAATGAGATTCATAGAGTTAGGAGCTTAGCCAGATGAGGAGGTATAATGAATGGGGGAGTGGTACTTGAGTTATGAAGAGGGGATGTGCTGATTGAGCATTCGCTATGAGATTTTAGTAAGCCCTATATTCCTAATTTTTACATAGTAGTTGTAAGTTGGTGTGATGCTAGAGAGGTATATGATAAATGCCTATGTTAGTACTAGCCCTTAAGCTTGAATTTTGAGGAGTAGTGTGAAAAGGGAGATAGTATCGTGAGAGTGATAGTCTTAGTTGGATATTTTCTCTAAGAGGCTTGCCATAGTGTATGAAGATGCTAAATTGTAAGGAAAGTGATGCTATAGGCAGGGTACAAGTGCCCCATAGGTAAGACTAGTGAAACGAGGATAGCTTAATAGATAAGAAGAGGCTTGAGATGTGTACCCATGATTGTTTAAAGATACTGGTAGCTCTAAGTGATGATTGCTGTAAGAATCTAGACAATATTTTTGAGTTGTCAATGTGGAATACGTTGATGTAAGCATTCTTTGTCATCCCTAGTAAATGAGTCAATCGGGGCTTATGGATAGATGATGAGGAGCTCTCCATAATAGTCTAAGTCTTACACAAATGAGTTTATAGGAGCACCAAAGTTGATTTTTTGCAGGTAAAAAGAAGAGGTTAGATAATAAAAGTTGTGGAAAGTGGTTATGTATGCCAATAGGAGTAGCAAATATAGGAAGATTTCCATAGAGACAGGAGGAAGCTAAGAGTGGTATTCTCGTAGAGAGTCTTAGAGGCTATTTTATATATATGCGACTATAGTATAACAAAAGAGTTTAAGATATTCTTGTGGATAGTGACTCCCTGACTGTGTGGAGATATGTACATATAGCTTAGAAAGGGGAACTGATTCGCAAACTTAGAAAGACGAGCTTTGAGCTAAGGGGGAGATGATGAGGTGATGAAATAGTGTAGATCTTGAGTTTTTGATAGAGATGTGTTGATCAAGATGAGATATCAATACTTTTCCATCTCATACAGTCGATATACTTCAGTCAAAGTGATATTTCGTTCTTGTCTGGTGTATAAGTGCCATTCCCATGGCCTAGTCCCATGCACGTCATGTTGATACCCGTTCATGTTGATTTTCAAGATAAGAAGTGATCTTACCTTATGGATCTAAGAGTTTCTAGTCCTATGTTGAATGAGATGTGACCTGAATTTTACACTGTGTATAGTTCTGTGGACTCAGAGTGAGTTTTGATAGCTGAAGGAGATTGTACTTCATTATGAATATCCTCAAATAAGATTTCTCGATTTAATCATGCTAATTATCTTTCGTTCCCAGCCATTTGAGTGATCTTGCTTTCCAGTCTTGATAGAAGTGTTGATGAAAGTAGAGGAGTGATGGTTGATGAGTCAAGAGTTTGATTGATTGCATGAGTTTTGAGAAGAGTTCTCATTTTTATTTGTGCCTTGATATCTACTTGTACTCATCACTCGAGGACGAATGATCCCAAGGGGGAGATAATGTAACACCCCAATATTTTATAAGCTGAGATTGAGCCATCCTTAATATGATATAGGATTTTAGTTGGTGATTCTTAATTGAGTATAATTGTTAAAGTCAATTTCTTAATTTGGGAATAGAATTGGAGATGATATAAGGTCACAAGAACTCTCTATTATGAAGTTAAGCTAAAAACTTTCCTAGCGTTTGAGTTCTAACGTAAGATTTTATAAAACTTAGGTGTACCAGTGACTTTTAGGTTGTATATACATGATAGGATCAATTCCTAAGTATTTAAAGTATATTAGATGTGATTTAGAGTCATAAGGGATCTTTTACATCAAGCCAAGTACAAAGAGTTTCTAGCAACTAAGTTTTTGTATGAGTCGATAGAATGGTCAACTTTAAATGATCATATCTCCTAAAGTATAATGAAATAGGTGACCCACAATACATCAAATCAATGATATTTGAATTAACTTTCCAGCGTATCCAATTTTGTCTTAATCATAGTTTGGAGTAGAAAGTTATGACCATTTTAGTAAGGGAGTGCAAAGCTATCTGAAGGTCCGCGCCCGGAGCGCGTCGCGGACCATCACTGGATAAGCTATGACGTTTTTTTAATTTTTATTTTGAGGGTAATTTTATACAAAAACCTTTGGGGTCTATTTAAGTTCCTAAAATACATAAAACGTCAGTTTTCAGAATTAAAACCCATCTCCTTCATTCCTAAACTTAAACGCTCAAGTATCATCAAAAAAGTCATCAAGTTAGGATTATCTTCCAAGATTCCTCCTTAAGGTAAGTTATTCTTCATGAATTTCAAGTCTTTCAACCTAGATTTATTTATCTATTCATAATCTCTAATAGAATCTTAAATCATAACCTAGGGTTTCAAGAAGACGAATTCAAGAATCCCAAGAAAGGATTTCTTGATTCTTCTTTTTTCAAGAATGTAGGTTCTTCATCAAGAACTCTAAAGATTCTAATTCAAGAACTCAAGAATCAAATAGAATTCCTTCAACCAACATCCTTCCAAGTTCTTTCACTTTAAAACAACTACCAAGATCGAGGATTTTCTCCAAGCAAGTTAGGACTCGTCAGATTACGATTGTAATATTAATTTATCAGGTATGTAAGGCTACTCATAGCGTTGGACTGAGTTGATCCATGCACCCCACATATTTATTCTCCATAATTGAGTTCAAATAGAGCTTTACCCTAAGTCATCAATTCTAAATGAGCTAATTCCTCTTCCATTGAGTTAGATTATTTATGCATTGAGATTATTATTATTTTTATATCTTACATAGTTAGAATTTTCATTCGTGGATACTTTCCCATGAACCATAATGAAGTTGATGATAATGAATTTAATATACATTCTTTGGTATTGAGATTGATGATTTTTCATGCATTAAAAAATTATTTTGAATGATGGTTTTGCATGTTCGAGTAAAGATGATGACTTTTCTATGCATTGATAAAAGAGTAATTTAAACTAATATTATATAGGTATTTTATTGAGTACAAAGAGTTACATATTTAGGAATATGTTTTAATGATATGATACATTATTTAATGAGTTTTTTAAGAAAAACATAAGATTTACTAAAATCTTCTACTAAATTGGGGTCTTAAGTTGAGACATTGCGTTTAATTGTTAAACTACATAAACCCCAAAGTTACTACAAAAATATATGAATGTTGATATCTTGCTTTAAACTCAAGGAAAAGCATTATTATAAGTATTTTATGAATAGTGAAGCACAAAGCCTATGATTTTAGACAGTTTTGAGAAAAGTTGAGAGAATGTTAAGTTGGGCTAAGTACCAAAGAGAAGAAAGTAATACTCTGAGCAAGAATATTCTTTTAAGTATGAACATATAATTAATAATTTTGAGAGTAGTATTGAGCACCGATTTAGTGAAAAAGTAATAATAATAACTTGAACTCATAAACTACGTAGCCAGCGTAGGATAGGATTGTATCAAGGTACAACTTCTCACTTGTCACTGAGATGGCCTAGTTTTGGGATGGATCAACTCCCTTAGTTTTCGTTGCTTACCTCGGCAAAGTATGGGATGGCTCTGGCAGCGTGGGAAAGATGATGTATCATCATGAAGCTCCTAGTGATGGTTGTCGATTAGAGAAACTACCCGAGAAGTAAAGTTCATTATTTTACACACCGAGATATAGTATTTCTTTATTAAAGTATTTCTTTTTATTATGTTGCATATTTAATTGAGTTGAGCTATTTACAGAGCTGAGCATTTGAGTATCATAATTTTAATATATTGAGTTATATTCATTAACACATTAAAGTTAGTATTCCTTTATATTAAGTTGCACTTTTAAACAAGTTCAAAAACATACGTTTTACTTTCATGACATACTTTTGTCAATTAAGCTATCTCAAAGTTCAATTTTATAGTGAGTATCATGTTCATAATACTTTTTGGCCATCTTACATACTGTACATTCCACGTAGTGACGCCACTCGGCACTGCATCATTTCACGATGCTGGTACAAGTTTTAGAGATCCTCAGCAAGCACTTCGTTGAAGATCTATTCAGTCGCAGACAGTGGTGAGACCTCCTTACTTTCGGAGGAACCCTTTTATTTTAGTTCATTCTTTTTTTTTTAATTGTTTTGAGGTAGCCTTGGGGTTTTGTGACGAGGGTCCCCTGGAAACAGCCTCTCTACTTTTGTGGTAGTGGTAAGATCTGCTTATATTTTACCCTCCCCAGACCCCACTCGTGGGATTACACTGGGTATGTTGTTGTTGTTGTTGTTTGAGGTAGCCTTGAACATGTCTTGGCACCTTCTTATGAGTTGATAGAGGCTTCATAGAGTGAGTTACATAGAGAATAGTAGAATCTGTTTTATTTTTTCAGAGTCAATTTTGAAAAGCTTTCATTGTTTATTTCAATGGAAACATTGAGTTATTTTAATACAAGATATAAAATTATTTTACATATGAATTTGCATGCCCACTTGAGTACTTTCTTTTGTTTTATTAAATATTCCGCTAATTGAATAAGTGAATTGAGCCAAGTGGTTCGCTTAGGAACCAACAATTATTTCTAAGTGCCGGCCATGTCCAGGGTGTAGGCTCGAGGCGTGACAAATTTGATGAGGGGTTTTGATGTGAATGTATTTGGGGTGTTTCAAGGTGTTGATTGATGGTTTTATACATATTTTCTTGCAGATTTCATCTCTAAATTGCATGGTCTTTTATCCCCATTACACCCTCCCAAGTGTTTGATAAAATGTTCGGCTAGGGTTTCTTGAGGAATCGAAGGTCCAATGCACATATTATGAGTTGAATAGTGTCATGATTATTATATGATGATGAAATGATGATGGAATGATGATGAAACAATGGTATACATATGATTTACAATGAGATGAGAGGAATTGTAGGTGTATGATGACTTTATGATGTTGAAAGTAGGTTGTAAATGTGTTGAATTCATAAAAAGTATCTATGATGTTGCAAGTTGGTTGCCTTGTTAAGGGGGTGCCAAGCCTCAATCATCTTGTCGAGAGGGTACCAAGTCTCAATCACCTTGATGAGGGGCTGCCAAGCCTCGGTTGCCTTGTTGAGGGGGTACCCAGCCTCAATCACCTTTTTGAGTGGGTACCAAGTCTCAATTACCTTGTTGAGAGGGTGCCAAGTCTAATCACCTTGACGAGGGGTCAAGCCTCAGATGCCTTGTTGAGGGGGTATCAAGCCTCCACCGTTCCAGGAATGGTGTGCCTTGGAGTTGGGAAGTAGTTCACTTGGTCTAAACTTCACAAATGATATCCTATATGAGCATGAGTTACTTAAGCATATTTTACTTATGCATTGATCATACATGTCATATTGCTAATATCATGCCTATTGTCTACTGTTATGCATGTTGATTATGAAGCTTATCTCTTCTTGCATTGCATCCCACATACTTAGTACATTCAAACGTACTAATGCGTATTCTTGCTTACATGATATCACCATGTAGGAACCGGAGCTCCATTTGGTCATCATCTTCCTCCACGTGGCTAGTGATATCCAATCAAGCTAGTTGGTGAGTCCTTATGTCCGGGGGGCGATATCTATGTTCTTTTGCTATGTATTTAAGACTATCTTTCCTTTTTAGTATACTTAACTATCAGGGTGAGCTCGGTTGCTTGTCTTGGCCCCTTCCAATTTCTATGTTAGAGGTGTTATTGGACAAAAATATGTATTATGCTTGAGCTTTGACTCACTTATGATATCCAAGATATTTAAATATAATTCTAGCTCCCTTAGTCCCAATTCCCCTTGTTTATGTTTCTTATGTTGTTATGTCTTGCTTTCGCCACCAAGGATGTGAGATGATATGCTATGAGGCTTGTTTGGGGTTCCTTCGGGTTCCCCATTCGCCGGTCACATCTAGGCCCTAGGCTTGGGTCATGACAAACAATTACAAGAAGCTTTAGTATTGTTGTAAAGACAAAGCCCAGGTGCTTTTTTAATAAATTAAATTTGGGCTTGAAGCTCGTATTATTGATAAAAACTAATTCATCACAATCGCAGATGTGAAATTAATCTCTTTGACAATAATTCTACAGTTTTTTCTTTATTATATGTATGTATGTGTGTGTTTCCATTTTAGCTGAACACTTGTATACATATTTATAAAGTTTATCACGATAGTATGATTCGTTAAGAAGCTTTCACTGATTGCGCTTTGTGATCGTCAAGTTTCGCACAAGCTGTGCCAATATTTTATGGTTATCTTCTTTGTGTTTGAGATATTTAATTTACAAAGATAAAAGTTATATGGAAAAGTAATTAAGATGTTTTATTTTTTCATTTGTTGTCAATATGCCATAAATCTACCCTTTTTTTGATCTACTTTGACATAATTATCCTTAAGATTAGAGTAACGAAAATAATCTATGGAGATATAATTAGTTCGGTGAAGAAAAAATTGTACAATTTAATGAATTGTTGTCATGATTATGTAAATCTTTCCTTTTTGGATCTGCATTGCTATCTAGTAGAATTTTCTGGAGTAATATCTTTGATATTTGTAATTTGGACAAAGATCTGTATGGTCTAGAGTATTAGATATTTATGGTAAATTGTAGAAAATTTAGATTTTTGTTAGAAGATAATATCTTCGATATTTCTTGTACATAAATCTAGAATAATTTATAGAAGCATCCTTCACAAATATAAATAGGGATGGACATAGGCATTCGTAACCAATCAAAAAACCAACCAAAATCAAAGACTTCATCAATAATAGTGTTTTTAGTTCAAAAATCTTCAATCTCCTTTCTAGATTCCTCTTCTTCAATTTAATCTTTCGATCTTAGTAAGGAGATAGCAGAATGTCTACCCAATTATATTTTTTTTCTTCCTCTACATTTCTCTACAACTGATCCGTTTTCTGAATACTCTTCAAGAATAAATCAAAATGAGCACCACTCGGACATGTATTAGCTCTATTTGATCTAGGAAGGAGAAATATTTTTCAGAATGTCTAAGCAATCTACCCAAAGGATACCAATCAACTAAGAAGATTAAAAGGATACCAATCTATTGAGGAAGATGGAAGAAACACTTCCTCGGAAATTAGTCGATGATATCAAGGATCACTATATATATTAATAGAAGATATCAATGCCATCGAGTGTGGACATGTTCCTTTACCTAAATATTCAGAAATGCATTGTGATGCCGACAAAAATTCGAAAGGAGATATCAAATGGAGAAGAGGGACTCATTGGACAGAAGAGGAACAAAGGTTGGTTTTCGGTACAGTTTTTTAGGATGAAGTTAATTATTTGAATTTCGAATGATGTCTTATAACTAATTGTATGACTTATGCTTTTACTAGAATTGAATTTCAAAATTTCCTATTTCTCAATGACCATGTTGATGCGTTTCAAACTATTGCTTTTCAGAATCTTACTCTAGATGAGAACATAAAAATGACTAGACTCACCTTTTCTGGAAGTCTGGTTATTTTTATGGTTTAATGTTCTTTTGGATGTTTTTTGTGATTTGATATAGTGCGTATAGAAGGTTTTGGGAGGGTAAAACTTTTAAGTCAATGTTTTCGTGTGCGATTTTGTTTCTTGTAAAATAACTTATTTCTCTATCTTCATACTAATGGTCATTTCTTTGGGGCTAAGATATATATGGAAAAGGTGATTGGAAAATTATATCCAAGTACCAAATGTGATAACAAGAACATCATAACAGGTAGCTAGCCATGTCCAAAAGTTTTTCAAGTGTGTTGAAGCCAGCAACAAAGGGAACAGAAGAGCAAGAGAAAGTGTTCTTGATATAACTAGTTTGGATGTTGAATTCACTGGAATTTCCAAGTTCCAAACATCAAGCATATGATAGGGCTAGCTTGCAGAGGATCTCAAGTAATGCCGAACACTAGCAATCAGAACATGTAGCCTTGCTAAATCACCAATGCTGAGCAGATGACAGCATTTCTCGAGGTAACATGCTCTCATTCCTAGTGTTTGGCACTACTTGTGATCCTCCGCATGCTGGCACAATCATATCCTTGGTGTTTGGAACTTGGGAAGTTCCAGCTAACTCAACATCAAAACTAGCTATATCAAGAACACTCTCTCTTGGTCTTCTTTTCCCTTTGTTGGTGGCTTTGAAAAGTTTGAATAATTTTTTTATTATGAAGAGTGAGGGATAATTTTATTCCTTGAAGTGTTTATATTCTGGCTGTTATCTAGATTAACACTTGTTCTTTAAACTTTTCAAAGCCATCTTGTTCTTGAAGTGATATATCAACTGATTTTCTTGTTAAAATTAGATGAAGTCATGATTCAATCATTATGTTATTATTTTATCCACATATAAACTTGAAATTGCAGATATGGCACCTAGGGGTGGGGGACCAAAAAGATATTCTGCAAAAAGAATAGCAGATCCAGTGACATCTCCTCCAACATCAAGTTTAGCACCTGATCAAGTACAATCACCGTCTTAACTACCGATACCAGTAACACCAGATTCAGTTGCAGCCAACATTCGGTACCATCTTCATCTGTGGTGATTGAAACAACTAGAAATGATATTGTATCAGCAACTTTGTCAAATACAACTGATCGTACCAGCATTCGAGTTGAAATCATTCTGGGATGGTAAGTGTACAACATCATTTCATCTACATTATTTTGCTTCAGGAAATATAAAATTTCATTCTTGAATAAAGTAGCTTGTTCATGTCTACGTTTCTCTGTTATAAGAATCCATAGTTGAATGTGGCAACAGAATGTGGTGAAGAATAAGATTTATAGAATGTGGAAATAGAATGCCTCATGTTCAGGTCCTCAGAACTTTTGCTCTTCCTCTACATGTTCAAATTGTCTTGTAAAATTGTTATTTACTTTGCTTTTCTTGGTGATCATCTTTTAAGCACTTAGCTTGAGTTAGGAATTGATAAGAATATGTGAAATTCTTTATAATTTACTTACTGAATTTTACGTATGCATTTAAGGTACTCATCTGATGAATTCCTGAAGTTGTTAGTTGCAGAAAACGTTTGTTTCATAAGTGAGAAAAATGAACAACAGAGTACATGTTGATTTTCTAGAGTGACATTTTTAGATTATGTTTTCTTATATTAGTTGTAGAGACTTCTTGTATGATGGAATAATAATTCTAGGTTTGCAAATGACATACTTGACCTTGTTTTTCGTGTCGCTAACTTTTTTCTAGTTTTCTACAACCCTTCAACAGATTTCATGGTATACAGCAACTACATGGTGCCTTATTTGGAAAATCATTTGACATTAGTGTGCAAGGTGTGTCACCTATGTATTAAAAATGACATACTTCAAGATATGCTAATGGCAGGATCTATAATTTATATCTAGTCCTTGTCTCTTTATAATACTTTCATATGCCTTTGTATTACTGATAATGACACTGGTAATACACTACACTGCTTAATGTACATAAATGAAATTTAATATTGAAATAATTACTTGTTCTATTTATATAAGTCTCGAGCCAAGTAACAATGTATCTCGGGCGATCACAAAAATTTTTAAGGAAAAATTGGACTCCAAAGGACATGATTGGAAGTCAGTTACACCAGAGATTAAGGACCTCTACTGGGAGGAGTTTAAGGTAAAATTATACTAACATTTTTTGTAACTGTTGATTTTATTACCGAAGTAAAATGGTAAAGCTTAAGCAAAGACAAAAGAGAAACATAGTTGAAATGATAAAACTTTTTAAACTAGCATGAACGTCTATCTCTGGTGTATAATAGTTCTAGTATTGCCAAGTACCGAATAAAGGTCCATTAAGGTGGATCACTGTTATTTCAAGTCAACCTCTTCTATGGAACTTTTTAATAATTTTCTCTAAGCTTCAAATATAATTCCTAAATAGAGAGTTTGGCCATACTTCCCAGATCAACCATATTCATCCCAACTTCTTCAATATACTTCTTCCCTTTCCACCACGTTAAAAGATTTCTTCTCTTATAAGATTTCGATTGCCTTTGGTCGAATTATTGCGGGGAAGTGCTAGAGATCCATTTGAGGAACATGGAGACTAGTTGAAGTACTAAGCCTCCTGCTTTTTTCAACACTCATTATGCTTATTTTGGTACATCTTCCCATAGCTGATTGTGCTTACTTCTACTATGGTACTCATTTATTTATTTTACCATAAATTCTATATTACTACTATTTTATTTATTTAGAATTTCTATTATATCAATTCATGTAATAATTTTTCTTGTCTATTTAAACAGAAGCAATTTTGTTGGGATACTGCAATTTAAGGTTCCATAAAGGACCATTTTATGAAAAAATGCTCAATACAATACAAGTGTATGTTATCTGAAGCAAGATCCTTTGAGAAGAAACGGAAAAATATCCCAAAATCTATTTGGGAGAGCTGGAAGCCTCACTATGAAACTGAGGATTTTAAAGCTAAATCTGCACAATGTTCAAAAAATAGACTAAGTGAGAAATGTGGTGAAGGATCTGGTCCATCACGCCATATAGGAGGTTCCACACTCAACGAGATCATGCAAGACAACTGGTACAATCATTTTTGTTTTTCCAAGTTACAGTTTCTTCGAGTTTTCTTATATGATGATTTTATATTTGTAATTTTAGTTTTAGGCAAATGTATTTGGACGATCACCTCATCCGCATGAATTTTTTAAGAAGACACATAAAGCAAATGATGAGTTTGTGGATTTGAAGTTAAGTGCACATATGTAAGTAACGTCAAACATTATATGATTATCTTTCTAAATTTTTGTTCATAAGTTGCTGAATCATTCATCATGTTTATCTCAAACATTAATCACATGGTTAGAATATTGGAGTTTAACAAAAAGAGACATTAATGTCGTGATTACATTAAATAGGAACTGGGATATGTGCATTTCTATAAGTAATGGAGGGGATCTTTGTTATTACAGAAAGATGCAAATTCCAAAATATTAACTTGGGACACAATTGGGAGGATAGAACTTGTAATCTGGACAGAAACAGTAGGGCTAAGAAGACTATCTTTGTCCACTAAATCCGACCTACAGGTTCATGGATCAAAATATATGTTAATGTAAGTTGTAGAAATGATAACTGTGGTGGAGGAGGTACTGTTACAAGTGGGGCGAGGCCTCAACTCTCTCCTAGATATCAATTGGTGTTTATAGAATGGATTTTAATTAGTAGTAGCTGAAAGTGATTCTAAATTTTTAGTTGAGACAGTTCAAGGGTAAAAGAAAGCTCCTTAGACTAATATGAAAATTATTAACTATATTAAGAAGCTCAAAGGTGTGAATAGTTTCAATATTCAATATGTTCAGACAGGGGAAAAACAAGTTGCCAAAATGCTTGTTTCTTTAAGTGATGACCTCCAAATTACTAAGTTGTATCATACCTTGAATGAGCTTCCAATCCAAGTGAAGGTCTACATGAATATGGATAGATGAAACATACCTTCCACTCGTACAGTAAAGATGTACAGATATCAACGTTTGACTCACCATAAATTTTTTAGTTTGCTAGTATAAATTACCCTAACTTCAATTATTCATTTAAACTGCTATTAGTTTTTTTTTTCCTTTCATTAGTCTGTTATTTCATTGTGAATAGATAAAATGACATAGGAAACATTCAACTGCCCATATGAATATTTAGTGCTATAAGATCATTGTAAGGATTCTAAATCATGAATTTTTCATCTTTTGGCATTTCTATATCATTTTAGCCATGTAATATTCATATGAAAATTTAATTTAATACTAATATAATTGTCTTGTTTGGCTGTTGTCTTTACTAATCAAAGTTTGTTTAAAATGGTTAATACCAA
>JAPFFP010044279.1:0-12543 GCA_026153255.1 Solanum medicagineum
ATCTATGATATGACTTTGACTCTTGTCTCTTTACTATGATATTGTGCTAGCTTTTCCCTTAGCCTATTTGCCCCTATTCTTGCTCTTTAGTGTTTTATATGCCTCTACGACCAATGATGCATAATGACAAGTTAAGAGGCTTGTATGGGTTCCTTCGGGTTCCTCATTCGCCGTGTCATGTCTAGGCCCTAGGCTTGGGTCGTGACATAAGGGATGAGACATTTGTTGTTAAATTTTATAAATGTGAATTTTGGTTAAGGAAATTTGCATTCCTAGGGCATCTGGTGTCGGTTGATTGAATTAAAGTAGACCTTAAGAAAAATGGAAGTGATAAGAAATTGTCCTAGGCCCTTGACTCCAATGAATATTACGAGTTTCTTGTGCTTAGCAAGGAATTATTGGAGGCTTGTAAATAGTTTCTCCTTTGACAAAATTGACTCTAAAAGAAGGCAAAGTTTGTTTAGACCAACAAATGCGAAAGGAGTTTTCAAACCTTGAAACACAAGCTTAGATCTGCTCCCATTTTGGTTCTACCGGAAGGGTTAGAAGGGTTTGTGGTTTATTGTGATGCTTCAAGGGTTGGTTTGGGGTGTGTGTTAATAAAAAATGGCTAAGTCATAGCATATGCTTCCCAAAAATAAAAGGTGTATGAGTATGACTATCCCACCCATGACCATGCGTTAGTGGCCATAGTATTTGCTTTAAAAATATGGTGTCATTATTTGTATGGAGATACCGACCACAAAAGTCTCCAATATGTGTTCACCCAAAGGGATCTCAATTTGAGGCAAGAAAGGTGGTTAGAACTCCTAAAAGATTATGACATGAGTGTGCACTATCATCTTGCAAAGCTAATGTTGTGGCTAATGCTCTAAATAGAGTGTCCGTGAGAAGTGTAGCTCATATTGGTGATAGCAATAAGGAAGTGGCGAGAGAAGATCATAGGTTAGCTAGGTTGGGAGTTAGGTTGAGTGAAGTTGAAAATTGAGGTATGGTGATTATTGATGTTTGCAAATCTTCTTTGGTTGAATAGGTCAAGTCCAAAAAAGACCTTGACCCCTCCTTACTAGAATTGAAAGTTTGGTGAAGGATGGTAAAGTGGAGGTTTTCTCCCAAGGGGGAGATGGCGTCCTTAGATACCAAGGTAGGTTGTGTGTGCATAATGTTGATGGGATAAGGGATTTGATCTTGCAAGAGGCACATAATTTGTCCTACTCTATTCATCTCAGTTCTACAAGGATGTATAGAGATTTGCGGGAGGTTTATTAGTGGGGTGGTATGAAAAAAGATATTGCTAAGTATGTAGCCGGTTGTGACAATTGCCAACAAATCAAAGCCGAACATCAAAGGCTGGGTGGCCTAGCCCAAGACATAGAAATTCCTACTTGGAAGTGGGAAGAGATCAATATGGATTTTGTGATTCATCTACCAAAGACTAGGAAGCACTTTGATTCTATTTGTGTTGTTGTTGATAGAATGACAAAATCAGCTCACTTTCTACGATTAAGACAACTTATGGTGCCGAAGATTATGCCAAGATAAATATTCATGAGATGGTCAAGTTGCATGGGGTACCATAGTCTATTATTTCGGATTATGGTGCTCAATTCACTTATCACTTTTGGAGATCCTTCTAAAAGGGTCATGGTACCAAAGACAAGCTTAGCAAGGCACTTCATCCCCAAAATGACGGCCAAGCCGAAAGAAAAATTCTAACTCTTGAGGATATGCTTAGGGCTTGTGTTTTGGAGTTTAAAGGTAGATGGGATGAATATTCTTCCACTCATTGAGTTTTCTTACAACAATAGCTATCACTCTAGAATTGGAATGGGTCCATTTGAAGCCCTATATGGTAGGCGATGTAGGTCCCTGATTGGGTGGTTTAATGTGGGGGAAAATGATTTCTTGGGACCGAATTCGGTCATTGATTATTTGGAAAAGTGAGGTTGATAAGGGAGAGACTGAAGATGGTTTAAAGCAAACAAAAGTCCTACTCCAACACAAGAAGGGGAGATCTTGAGTTTAGTATTGTTTATTGGTTGTATTTGAAGGTCTCCCCCATGAAAAGTGTGGTCCAGTATGGCAAGAAGGGAAAGTTGAGCCCAAGATTTGTTGGGCTTTACAGAATTATGAAGAGAATTGGTAAGGTTGCCTATGAATTAAAGTTGCCCATGGAGATGAGTGTAGTTCATCCGGTCTCTCATTTATCTTTGTTGAGGAAGTGTGTAAGTGACCTAAGTTCTATAGTACCCTTGGATGTTTTGGGTGTTGTAGACGATAACTTGACTTATGAGGAAGCCCGAGTGGAAATACTTGACAGGCAAGTGAATAGGTTGAGAAATAAAGATGTGGCATCCATCAAAATCCTTTGGAGGAATCAACAAGTCAAAAGTGCCACATGGGAAGCCGAAGTCGATATGAAGAAGCGATATCCCTATCTCTTCCATTCCGATCAAGCTTGAAGTAATGCTATTTCTCCATCTTAGAATCTCCTCTCCTTGCATGTCATTTCATGACATTCATGCATGTTTATGTGATTTTGAGGTTGCATTATAAGTGCTATTTGAAGCATGGTTTAAAAATTTTAAATGATGCATGTGTTGGATATGGAATATAGTGCATTGGCATATGGTACATGAATCCATTCCTTGGAGCTTGACTTAGCACATTCGGGGGCGAATGTTCCTAAGGGGGAGATAATATAAGACCCCACCTATGGAGGTAGGAGAGATGCAAGAAATAAGCTTGGAAATTTGAAACTGTTGCTGTTTACAAAGGGATTTTTGTCTCGTAAGATGGAGTATGACTGTAAAGTGGGTTCTTAGAACCTGGTAGACTTGATGAAATCTGGGATCTTTCTGAAGTTCAATTACAACTTATTAGATGACCCGTAAAATCATCTATGAGTCGTAAAAGGTCTCATAGAACAGGAATTAAAGAAATGGAGTCTCTAATGTTTGGAAAAGGGTCATCAGACAAAATGCATCTACGACCCCTAGAATGTTCTACATCCCGTTAACGAGATCTCGTAGACCTATCCGAATAGGATTTTAATAGGGAAAAATTTGACCTTTCTTCTTTTTATGAGTCCAAGCTACATCATATTGACCCCATTTATGTCCCCTTATAAGCATATATAACCCTAATTCATCTCATTCGTCCTCATTCAAAAACCCTCTAAGTCGTAAAACTCTCTCAAGCTTTTCAAGGCTTCCAATAAAAGGGTATAAGCTAGGGTTTCAAATGCTGCACCTCCGAATCAGGATTCCTCTATTGTAATCATCAAGGTATGTGGGTTTGATTGTGGGAATCTTCCTTCCCACAAGTCCAACCAATCTTCTTCTCAGACTGCATGAATTTATGGATTATTTTATGGGTATTTATGAACTCTTGCTTATGGTGATATCCTTATGCATTCTACACTTGGTTTCTGATTGGGTTCTTCAAGTAATGATTTTTTTATGCTCAAAATATTGTTGGCGTTTGTCATTATGATGGATTTTGTGATATTAAAGTCATGTACTCTATGATGCCATGAAAAGCTATGAAGGAACTTATGGGTTTTAATTTGTTTTCATGATGCCCAAAACAACGGTTTTACTATAATAATGGTGTGTTGATTTGAATAACTTTAAATGAAATGATTTTACTCTTCTCTTGTTTTATAATCTTGAAATCTATGATTTTAAGTACATGTGCATATATCCACCATGTTTGATTAAATCTACATGACAAGGATTCTTATATTGATCAAAGATTATTGCATGAATTTCAAGACAAGCATATTATGATAAGTTATGGGCTCCCAAACATGTATTGAACTCATGAAAAGTTCCCATGATTTTCAAGTAAAATGTTGAGCCCTTATGCTATATATTTTACTTTCTTGTGAGTAAATCATGTCTACATGGACGGGTCATGCATGATAACCATTTTACACTCATGTACTATCTAAAGCTCACTAAAAAGGGTCATATATGTTACAATCTCTACCATGATATGTAATGCATTGCCTATTAGAAAGGGTTAAGTCCATGTTATGTTTTTACCCTTTAGTACAAGGTATAGGCGACGTGTAGAGGCCATGTATTTTGATGAGCTACTCCTGCCGTGTTATCATGTTCTATAAGTTATGCAAGTTATGATTAAACTTATAATTATTTCAAGTATTTCGTGGGACTATACCTAGCACCGAAGCTCAAACCAATGGGTCCTTATATAAAGTCTTGGTCTGTTAACTATGTTCCACTATCCGTTTATATTATTTCCCTAAATGGGCTTTTACTAGTGGATCCAACTAGGTCATCTTGCGCACTATGTGGGGCTATGCTTGTTTTGCCTTGGCAAGTAGACCACTCCTTTATTCAGTGTAGAGTGAACATCGGGATTTCAAGTAGCAGCTCGCTTGGTCTTATATGGAGGTTAGGGTGTCCTCCCACATATGTATGATACATTATGCAAGTTTGACTATTTACATGCTTGTTTTAACTTGAGCATTGATCATACATGTCATATTGAACTAACGTTCATTGATTATGATTATGCATATTGATTAATATAGCTCATGTTTCTTGCTGCATGGCACCACACATACTTAGTACATTTCAAGTACTAACACATACTTTTTTTCGACATGATCTAACCATGTAGGGACCAGAGCTCCTGTTCATCCTCTTCCCTGTAACATTCCCATAGCGTGAGTACAAAGACCTTGCGCCACTTAGAAATTATATGTTATGTGCTTATTTCTCTTTTATGTTTCCACTAAACCAAGGATGTGCTATGCATGCTTAAGTGGCTTGTTTGGAGAACACCTAGGGTTCTCATTCACTATGTCACGGCTAGGCCCTGGGCTCAGGTCATGATAAGCTTGGTATCAGAGCACTAAATTTGTAACTAGTCCTTGGAAATCCAACTCATTGCGTCAAGTAGAGTCTTGTTCATGGTTGTGAAATGCGGCTGTGAATGAAAGGCTATGAGGCATTTTAGGAAATGGTTCACTTCTTCATGATCTATTTTGTTCCTTAGATTTAAAATTCAGATTTCTTTCATGACCTGAACCTAGGGTCTAGGAGTGACAAGCCGAATGGGAACCTGAAAGTCCCCAAACAAGCCTTAAAGTATCCATATTCACATCATCAGTTCGGAAGCGTATACAAATAATAAGTACACAGTTCTAAGGGACGGGAAAGTAGGTTTCACACTATGGGGATATCATACGGAAAGGGATTAACATGGATTCACATAGCACATAACATATAAGAACTAAGGGGAAGGTAAGTATGACTCACTCTATGGAGGTAATTAGCGACTTAGGAACTTCCACATTTCCACATCAAATCATACATTCTTATCATAATTCTCATAATCAATCAATGATAGCGATATCAAATAGATCACCATAACCATAACCTCCAAATACAACACATAGCATATATTCATACAAAAGTCTACAAGATGTCTAACAATGCCGCTATTCATAAGATGGGACGGGGCCCAAGACACATCCCGGGCTCACCCTCAAAGTAATTAATATAAACAAAAGCACCATAGGCAAAGAAGTGGTGGCTTGTCCTTGGAAGATAGGACACACCATAATAAGTATCTGAAATTGACGCTAGTCACCAACAGAGGAAGAAGGTAGTCTCCGAGAAAAGTATGTATTACTACGTTGAATGTACTAAGTATGTAGGGTGCAATGTATCTGACTTACCAAACCTGCACTCAGTGTTAGATGACAAGGGCACATAATATAGAAAGAAGTATATATCCAAAGAAAAGTAGTATAACAATATGCCATGAAATCAATGATGCATGAAGTGCAATAATACTCATATATAGTGGAGATGTAACCTCAATCGACATGAGTAAGATCAAGTGAGCTATTACTTGGAATCCCGATAAAATCCCCACATCGATGAAAAGGTGGTCTACTAGCCAAAGGTAACCCATACTTCGCCTTATAGGAACACATCCAATTTCATATGAAACAACCTTTCTTACAGGAACATATTCCATTTCGGATAGGATTTCCACATATAGAAAATCATATCACATTATACTTCACCTAATGGGAACCCATCCCATTTCATATGAAGCAACCTTCCTTATGGGAACACATCCCATTTCGAATAGGATTTCACATAACCCATGTTAGGCACATAGTTCAAGAAAAGAGAGCACTCTCTCAATCCATTGGTGCTAAGTCGTCATCCCATAAGAATATCATAATATACATATACATGCTTTCAAAGAGGAGTAAGTCTCATCAAAACATTGAAATGCATTCTTAGGCCTAAAGGCCAAACATTATTCATGATAATTCATATTTAGGCTCAAATACCAAATTGTAACTCATAGTCATAATACCCATGCATAAGAATAGCTCATTCATACATTCATAATGGTGCAAACACCAATAATGCTCCTAGATCCATAGTCAATAAACATATATGTGATCATATTCTTGTCATAACCAATATCATATCAAAATCATATGATAAAGCATAATTGGGTTTAACTCACTTCATAAATTCCATAATAATCCAATGTCATGAATGCAAATGCCATGAATGCTGTAAGGAAAATATGGGCAATTAAGATTCAATATAAATTCAACAATATAATATGAACTTCAAATGAAAACATAATTAAATCCATATTTAAAATAATAATATAATCACCCATGCATAAACAAGCCTTGAAAAGGGATATGCATATTCATAATTTCATGATCCCAATGTGATACATCATTTTATAGTTTAAATCAACTTAAAGTCAGTAAATAAACATAACCCATACATTAATCAAATTTAAGGATTCATAATATTCAAAATCCATTTGTACAGTATCTAAAATTTCATGAAAAGTGCTAGTAAAGTTTTTGGGTGGAACCAAAGATCAAACCAACATACCTTGATCCAATGAAGAAGTCCCAAGAGAAACTTGAAGAAGAATTGAGTTTTTCTTGATTCCCAAGTTGAAATCCAGAAGAGTTCTTTAGGAGAGGCTTGAGAGAGTTTTGAGAGAATTAGTCTTGAATGAGGGTTTAAAATTAGTATAGGAGAGGCCTAGAAATGTAAATGGGGGGTTTAAAAGTCTTAAAAAGCCTTGGGGATGGGTCAAAATATCAAAAATACCTAAATTAAATGCCCTTTTAAATTTTTTCCTGAACTATTCACACCCAGCTTCACAAGTCATAAAGCCCTTCAGGGATCGTGAAGGCCCCCGTCTAGCCCAGACAAATTTTATGAAACAGGGCATAACGTTTTGAACCCGAACTCAGAATGAGGTGAAAACAGATGCATTGGAAAGCTAATTCAAAGAGCTTTAATTTGATAGGTTGTGGTCACCTAGTTCATTTTGTGCTAAGAGATATGACCATTTAAATTTGGCCCTTCTATCAACACTTATGAAAGACTTAGCCAATGGACTCCCTTTGAATTTGTCTTGATCTAGGAGACCCATGATGGTTTTAAACAACATTAATAAGCATGAATTATATTCTTGAGAGTGAACTTAACTTGATCTTGAAGATCCCATACTTGGAAAAATTTTACGAAATTTGCTCCATAGAAAGGCCACACAGCCCGTGAAGGTGGCTGTGTCACCACACTTTGCTCTAAACATGGGTGCTTAAAGCTCAAGGCCATCACACGACTTGTCCACGTAGTCGGTGAAGTTTCACATGGCCCATGTGGAGTCCAAGTGTAATGTGCCTTAGTCAAAACTCCACACCAAGGCCACACACTCAAAATTAAGGCAAAGTATCACTTCACTGGAGGCCAAATGGGCCGTGTGACCTCACACGAACTGTGTAGTCTCCCTTGAGGTGATACTTCGTCCAAATATTTCCAAAAACAACATTTTCAAGCTCCGATGAAATTGTTCAATGACCGAGTCATTACAATTTCCTTCCCTAATGGGTGGTCTTTTCCTCTTTAAGATCATGCTACAACCAAGGAGAATGGCTCAAAGAGCTCCCACACCCGAGGAGGGTCCGACCTATTTGACTCCTCAAGCTCCCAAGAAGAAGGGGTTATGCATGCCGAATATCGAAATGTCATTCCCATATTGGCACAAGCCGTGACCAACCAATTGTAGCAAGGAGCCCAAGCTCCTCATGATCCTACCCCAACTTCAAGAGTTAGAATTTCATAAGGATGAACCCTCTAGAGTTCCATGGCTTCAAAATGGAGGAGGACCTACAAGAATTCATTGATGAGATATACAAAGTGCTTGTTATTTTTGGGGTGAGTTAAAAGGATAAGGCGAACCTTGATGCCTATCAACTCATGGGTGTTACACAAGCTTGGTTTACTCAATGGAAACTTGAGAGGGGGAATGGTGATCACATCCTATGGGAGAAACTTAAAGTCACCTTCCTCAATTGATTCTTCCCTATTGAATTGAGAGGCAAAGATGATTGAGATCCTAAATTTTAAGAAAGGCTCCATGAGCGTGAAAGAGTATTCTCTCAAGTTTAACAAGATCTCTAAATATGCTCCTCACTTGGTTGTCGAGTCTAGAGCAATGTTGAACAAGTTTGTGTCGGGAGTATCCAGCTTGGTGAATGAAGAACATCATACCGTTATTCTTGTAGGTGATATGGACTTGTCTCAAATCATGAATTATGTCGAGTAACTTGAAGGGGAGAAGCTTTGGAAGAGAAGGAGTGGGGAGTGCAAGAGGGCATGGGATGATGCTGGTTTTCAAAGTGCTAAGGTTGGCCGCTTCTAGTAAAGTCACAAATTCCAAGGCCAAGGATCCTTCAATTCTCAAAACAAAAGATTTGCTAATGATAGGGTGCCTAACCCCAAGGTTCAAGGTGGCAACAATGGGATGACTCTTCCAAGGTGCCCAAAATATGGAAGAAAGTATGGTGGTAAATGTTAAGGGATTCAAATGCTTGCTATGGGTGTGAAAGAGTAGGCCACAAGCTTGTTGATTATACCTATGCTCAAAACTAGGGAAAGGATGGTCATCCCTAAGGACAAGGTGCTCATGTTGATCAAAGGGCACAAAGAGGCCAACAAAGGGGCGCTCCACATCACAATTAGTTCTACGCCCTTCAAGTGAGCTAAGGAGTAAAGTAGGTGCCCGATGTTGTTACCGGTATGTTAAAGGTTTATGATTATGATGTATATGTTTTATTGGATTTGGGTCTACTCTTTCTTTCATTACTCCTTTTGTTTCTAACAACCTTCATGTGTGTCCCGAATTGTTCTGTGAATCCTTTAAGGCATCTATCCATTCTGGTGAGTCCATTATTTCTAGAAGGGTCAATAGGGGTTGTCCCGTGTCTATATTGCATAAAGTGTTTCCTTATGATTTTGTTGAACTCGACATGGTGGATTTTGATGTCATTCTTAGGATGGGTTGTTTACATGCATATCATGCTTCCATTGATTGTAGAACTCGTAGGGTTAAGTTCTAATTTCCTAGTGAGTTTGTCTTCGAGCGGGAAGGTCATAATTCATTGGTTAAGGGTAGGTTTATTTCTTGTGTTAAGGCCCAGAAATTGGTTACTAAATGTTGCATTAACCATCTAATAAGGGTTTGTGATATTGAATATAAAGTGCCTCCTATCGAGTCATATTGGTTGTCAATGAGTTTCTTGATGTCTTTCTTGATGAACTTTTCGATGTCCCTCCCAAAAGGGAGATATCTTTTGGTATAGATCTCCTCCCCGATATGCAACCCTTTTCTATTCCTCCTTAACATATGACCCCAATAGAGTTAAAGGAGTTAAAGGACCAATTGAAGGATTTGTCGGAGAAGGGTTTTATAAGGCATAGTAATTCAACTTGGAGTTCACTTGTGTTATTTGTAAAGAAGAAAGATGGTTCACTTAGAATGTGCATCGACTACTGGCAACTCAATAAGGTGACAATAAAGAACAAGTATCCCCTACCAAGGATAGATGACTTATTTGATCAACTACAAGGAGCTAGTCACTTTTCTAAGATTGATCTTTAGTCTGGATATCACCAAATGAGGGTAGGGGAGTGTGATATTCCCAATACGACAGTTCAAACTAGATATGGGAATTCTGAATTTGAAGTGACTTCATTTGTCTTATCTAATGCCCCAACAATATTTATGTATCTCATGAACAGGGTCTTTAAACCCTACCTTGACATGTTTTGCGTGGTTTTCATAGATGACATATTGATTTACTTCCGGAGTGAAGAACAACATATGAAGCATTTGAGGGTTGTGTTGCAAATATTGAGGGATGAGAAGTTGTTTGCTAAATGTGATAAATATGAATTTTGGTTAAAAGAAGTTGCATTCCTAGGGCATGTGGTGTCCGGTGATGGAATTAAAGTAGACCCTAAGAAAATGGAAGTGATAAGAAATTTTCCTAGGCCCTTGACTCCAACGGATATTAGGAGTTTCTTGGGCTTAGCAGGGTATTACTAGAGGCTTATAAATAGTTTCTCCTCAATCGATTCCCATTTGACAAAATTGACTCAAAAGAAGGCAAAGTTTGTTTAGACCAACTTATGTTAAAGGAGTTTTCAAACCTTGATAGATAAGCTTACATCTGCTCCCATTTTGGCTTTACTGGAAGGGTTAGAAGGGTTTGTGGTTTATTGTAATGCTTTAAGGGTTGGTTTGGGGTGTGTGTTAATACAAAATAGCTAAGTCATAACATATGCTTCCCGAAAATTAAAGGCGTATGAGCGTAACTATCCCAGCCATGATCTTGAGTTAGCGGTCGTGGTATCTGCTTTGAAAATATGACATCATTATTTTTATGGGGCTCATGTAGACGTATTTACCGACCACAAAAGTCTCCAATATATGTTCACCCAAAGGGATCTCAATTGAGGCAAAAAAGGTGGTTAGAAATACTAAAAGATTATGACATGAGTGTGCACTATCATATGCAAAGCTAATGTTATGGCCGATGCTCTAAGTAGAGTGTCCATGGGAAGTGTAGCTCATATTGGTGATGGCAATAAGGAAGTGGTTAGAGAAGTTCACTGGTTAGCTAGGTTGGAGTTAGGTTGAGTGAAGTTGAAAATGGAGGTGTGGTGATTATTGATGGTCGCTAATCTTCTTTGGTTGAAGAGGTCATGTCCAAACAAGACCTTGACCTAGCCTGACTAGAATTGAAAGCTTAGGTGAAGGATGGTAAAGTGAAGGTTTTCTCCCAAGGGGGAGATGGCGTCCTTAGATACCAAAGTAGGTTGTGTGTTCCTAATGTTGATGGGATAAGGGATTTGATCTTGCAAGAGGCACATAATTAATCCTAATCTATTCATCTTGATTCTACAAAGATGTATATAGATTTGAGGGACGTTTATTTGTGGGGTGGTTTGAAAAGAGATGTTGCTAAGTATGTAGCCACTTGTGACAATTTCCATTAAGTCGAAGCCGAACATAAAAGGCCGCCAAAACATAGAAATTCCTACTTGGAAGTGGGAAGAGATCAACATAAATTTTTTGTTTGGTCTACCAAATACTAGGAAACACTTTGTTTCTATTTGGTTGTTGTTGATAGAATGAAAAAATTGGCTCACTTTCTATGGTTAAGACAACTTATGGTGCCGAAGATTATGCCAAGATAAATTTTCATGAGTTGGTCAAGTTGTATGGGGTATCATTGTCTATTATTCTGGATCATGGTGCTCAATTTACTTGTCACTTTTGGAGATCCTTCCAAAAGGGTCTTGGTACCAAAGACAAGCTAAGCATGACATTTAATCCTTATACAGACGACCAAGCCGAAAGGACAATTCAAACTCTTGAGGATAGCTTAGGGCTTGTGTTTTGGATTTCAAAGGTAGTTGGGATGAATATTTTTCCACTTGTTGAGTTTGCTTACAACAATAGCTATCACTCTAGAATTGGAATAGCTCCATTTGAAGCCTTATATGGTAGACGATGTAGGTCCCCAATTGGGTGGTTTAATGTGGGCGAAAATGCTTTCTTGGGATTGAATTTGGTCATTGATGCTTTGGAAAAAGTGAGGTTGATAAGGGAGAGATTGAAGATGGGTCAAAGTAAGCAAAAGTCCTACTTCGACACAAGAAGGAGAGATCTTGAGTTTGGTGTTGTTGTTGGTGATTGGGTGTATTTTAAGGTCTCACCCATGAAGGGAGTGGTCCGATTCGGCAAGAAGGGAAAGTTGAGCCCAAAATTTGTTGGGCCTTATAGAATTATGAAGAGAATTGGTAAGGTTGCATATGAATTAAAGTTTCCCATAGAGATGAGTGTAGTTCATCCGGTCTCCCATGTATCTATGTTGAGGAAGTGTGTAGGTGACCCAAGTTCTATAGTACCCTTGGATGTTTTGGGTGTTGTAGAAGATAACTTGACTTAAGAGGAAGTCCTGGTGGAAATTCTAGACAAACAAGTGAATAGGTTAAGAAACAAAAGATGTGGCATCCGCCAAAATCCTTTGGAGGAATCAACAAGTCGAAAGAGCCACATGGGAAACCGAAGCCGAAGCCGATATGGAGAAGTGATAACCCTATCTCTTCCATTTCGATCAAGATTGAGGTAATACAAATCACCCATATTAGAATCTTC
>JAPFFP010044280.1:0-12543 GCA_026153255.1 Solanum medicagineum
ACGTTCTAGTGTAGCTTCACCTACGCTTAATTCTGTTCATACTACTATCTCCGATAGTACGCACCAACTCCCGACTAGTAGCAGTCATCAAAACTCTACATTGCAATCACCTGATTCTAGTGAGTCTCAGATTCTTGTCTTAAAGCTTCCAATTCATATTCTCCAACTTCTGCTTCAAACCTTGTGCATTCTCCTACTCAATCTCCAATTAGTATCTTAAATTCTTCTTTTGAACAGATTATTTATCCCAGATAACTCCACCACAAATTTCATGTTCCTTAGGCAATATTAGTATGCCTAACTCCACTTCAACCACCGTAAAACCACATTTGCATCACATGCTTACTCATTCTTAAACTGGTTCCCTCAAACCACATCTTCTTCCTTCTTTGCTAGCTCCGACTAGTTCCATTTTATCTGAACCTATATCCTTTGCTCAAGCTCCTAAAGATCCTCGTTGGATGCAAGCCACGAGTGCCGAATTTGATGCTCTTGTCCAAAATCAAACTTGGACTTTGGTACCTCCTCTGGAAATTGTAAATATTGTTGGCAATAAATGGTTGTTTCGAACTAAATTTTGCGTCAATGGCTTGATTGACAGATTTAAAGTTCGATTAGTGGCTCAAGGTTTTCCGTAGCAGTCCGGGGTGGATTATTTTGAGACATTTTCTCCTTTTGTCAAGCCTAGCACAGTTCGTTTGATCTTATCTTTAGCCATTCAAAAGAACTGGTTCATGAATCAACTTGATGTATTAAATGCATTCTTACATGGTAAGTTATCTGAGACAGTTTATATGTGTCAACCAAAGAGCTTTGTACATCCGTACATCCAGATTATCCTCATTATATGTGCAAGTTACAATGTGCTCTATATGGTCTCAAGCAATCACCGCCTGCCTAGTTTTACCGACTTGCCCGTTTTCTTCTTGGTCTTGGTTTTCAGTAATGTGTCTCAGACCATAGCATGTTCAACTTTCACTCAGCGGGTGATTGCATAATTCTTTTGATTTATGTGGATGATATAGTTATTGTTGGCTTGTCTGAGTCTTTGATATCTTAGGTCATCTCTTCTATGAGTTCAAAATTCTCAATGAAAGACTTAGGCCCTTTTAATTACTTTCTTGGAATTGAACTGAAGCGTAAGTCCTTGGGGCTGCTATTGGTACAACATCGTTATATTATTTCTCTTCTTCATAGTTTTAAGCTAGAGAAGTGTAAATCTATGCTTACTCCACTCCATAGCAAGCTTGACTGGAATTTCCCTTCTTCTCCTTTGCTTGAAGATCCTTCTACCTATCGTCAAATGGTTGGGAGCCTACAGTACTTATCCTTCACTTGGCTAGACATTGTTAGAATCAACTTATTATGTCCTAGTTGTAGTAGAAGTCTATATTGTATTTACTCTTGTACTTATCAATATGTTGTAATTTCCCTTATAAATGATGTAATGTAAAATGAGAAAAGCTCACGATTTACCCTTCACTTTGTCTCTTTCATCTATTGTATCATCGGTGCTCTATTTACCGCTTCACTACAACCCTTGTTGATACAAGGTCTATAATTATTGTTAACACTCAATTTTTATCCTCTTTACTTTAAATTACATTTGTTTGAGTTTCTAAGTTATTAACAAAATATTACACAATTTTTACCATTATTTCGCATATTTATTAGGGTACTACCGTTGTCACATTTTTAGAAGTACTACTATAAATACACTTTCTTAAAAAAGTTGCAGTTACTACTGTTGCTCTAATTTTCATTATTCTTATTTTTATCACTTTCAATGTTACATTTCTTATAATCAAAATTATCATTTTTATCATATATATTACCATTTTCTTTAAAATAAATTGTCGCTACTTTATTTCAAATTTCATACTTAAGAAATTAATTATAACTTGATATTTATGTCTTAAATTATTAATGATGAATTTCATAATATTAGTACTTTACTTTTATATTTTTATTATTAATTTTTATCGTATAACGTATATTGTGTCGATTATAAGATAAAAGCTCGAAAGAATTAAGTAGAAATAAGATTCGCCAAAATGATAAATATTAGATATGTTATTACGAGTTGTAACATTGCATAATATTAATTACGGATTTCAACACTTTAAAGTTATAACAAATATATACATACCCAATTCATACTAATTACATACTCAAATATATATCTTAACAGATTTGAATGTGTAATTGGTATGGAACGGGTAGAATGTATATATCTGTTATAACTTGTAATTAAATTATTAAAACTCATAATTGCTAGAACTTATAATTCATTGTCTAATGTTACAACTCGTAATAACATATCTAATATTTGTCATTTTAGCAAATCATTCGCAGTAGAAAGGGACTATAAGTCATTCAGACCATTTGGTTAATCCGAATCAGTCCAATAAGCTCTCAGCCATCCCTTTTTGAAAAAAATTACCAAACTACAGTTCTTTATTTATTATATTTACCATTATTCTCATTTATTTTTAAAAATTTCAAAAATTCCTTCTTTTCCATCCGGATACATTAATTCGTAATTCAGATATATTAATTCATTAATCCAGATACATTCATTTTGATTCTTAAATTGATGTATCATTATTTAAATATTACTGCTGATACAAAAAAACTCCTAATTTTTATATATGGAATTGAATTAATGTATCTCAATTACTGAATTAATGTATCCGATTTGTCACATTTTAAAGAAATTTCTATAAATTAAAAAAGATTAGAAAATAATGATAATTAAGTTTTTAGACGATGTAATTTAGGTAAAACTCCCTAAATACTTTTAGAAAAGGGGCACACGTCCATTCATTTTGCAACTTTATTTTTGCTCCAAATTGAGAGTGAATGGATTACATCTAAAGAGGCAAAGAACAAATTACAAAATGAAGCCAAGCCTGGCCCGGGCGTGTGAGTGCGAGACGGACTTTGGGCTGGATTTTAAAGTTGCACTTACAAAGAGAGATTAGTTTTCAAGTTTTATCCTTCTTATCTAATTATATTATTCTGGCTAAATGTATATGTTCTTTTCCTTTTTCTTTTGTCCACAAAATAATTACTTCGCAAAAATACAAAATTCATGATGCATTTGTATATAGAGAATTCGAAATTTTTTTATTTTGACTGTATGACCTCTCTTGATAGTAATTAATAATATTTGATAGTACATAGGTGTTAAAATAAGAATGGATATTGATATTGGACACAAGGAAGCAATGATGCATCGTTTAAATGTAGAGACTTAATTGTGTTAAAATTAGTTTTTTCACTTGAGAATTCTAAAAAACTCACAAATCACAAGCAATTACCAATTGACATGGAAACTGCACATGCTATCTCCACGTAGTTTTTATATACGTTGTTCCGATCTCGATCCCTTTTGAGAGCAAAAGGAATATTTTGTGTTTTAATTTTGCTGATCAGGGACGACCAATTTCTTATATTCTGATGTAGCTGTCCGTTGATTATCGATTCTGGGTGCACGAGCGAGCTAATATTCTATATGTGAATTCGGTCCAATTCAATGATTTCGTTTAAACAGTGAATTTGTCTTAATAAATTCATAAAATATATATAAATATTAAATTTAGAATCAAGTTATTATCACTTAAAATCAAAATTTTAGCTTCACCTCAGCATCTAGATGTCACAAGTACAAATAGCTAATTCTAATGCGAACAACAAATGCAAAGACACGGTGGAGCTATAGTAGCATGTGCCACGAATATATACTCCACAATTATTTTTATTATTCACTTCATTTTAATTTATGTGATATAGTTTGAATGAGAATAATGTTTATTTTAGGAAGAAAATAAAGACTAGATTGACTAACAACTAGATCTATATATACTATATGCACTTCATTATAGTATTTCTGTAACGTTTCTGGAATCAAAATGCACCTCATCTATTTGCACTTTCTTTTCTTTCTAGCAAATGACAGCGACGTCGTTTGGATCCTTTATTTTCATCAATTCAAAGATGGTAGCCCTTCATTATCCAAATAAAAGATTCTAGTTGAAAATCAGGATAACACCACCACCACCAATAATAATAATATATACGCATAGTATTTTGTCCCTTTCACTTTATGTGATATTATTTGAAGTACGAGGGTTAAATTATTTTATTTTAATATGTGAAATTTAAATATGAAATATTTAATTTTTAAAATTTAAATTTAACTATTCGAGTATTACGTAAAATATAAACGAAGACAATTGATAATTTTAAATATTTTAAGTATATTAAATAATCAGACTCAAAAACAAAGAAAATTGTTTTCATTTTTTTAAAATAATAAATGTCTTGAATAAAATAGGACAAATGAAGTATGGACAAATGTTAGTAGCAACAATAAAAGTGGAGCAAATAACAATAGAACAAAAACAAGAAATATAATGGTTCATAAATTTTTGTAGTAGATCTCTTAATTAAATTAAATAACAGTGATAAAAATAGATATTATATGTGAAATATATATAATAATATAAACATGAAATTGCAACTGATAGGGAGCTATCGGGCAAGGGGGAATTCATCATTCTTTGAAGAACAATAGTAGTACATGTTTAGCGCAATAGTGATAATTTTCATTGTAATGGGATGATTACAATTTCTTATTTTTAACTAGATTAGAGGTTGTCTAGAACTTTGATTATTTTTAACTAGACTAGCGGTTGTCTAGAACTTTGAGTCTCTGTGAATAGAAAAAAAGAATAATTTCAAATATATATAATAAATTGATTAGTTTATATTAAATATAGTCATGTTTTACTAAAAAATAAATAGTCAAATCATAGGAAATATACAATGATTACGCCAAAAGTCATAGAAATTATATATTGACTATACAATATATATTATTACATATGAGTTATAATCTGAATATACATTATAATACTCAAAAGCTGAATATAACTTGATATGCATGAAATATCACTAACTATACACCAAATGACTACTTTTTTTAAAACTAAAATGATTGAATGATCATTGATTCAATTATCCTTAGAAAAAACATGTTAAAAGTGTCAACCTAAAAATAAAACTTGCAAATGCATTAAATTTAATCGAATCTACCGAATAAGATCTAGAAACCAAAATAAGAAAACAGATATCAGCGCAACTGTTATGTCATCAGGTAAGCAAGCATTTAACTAACAGGTGTAGATAAATGTCTCAAACGGAAAAAACCATATGATATATAATAAATAGATGTCGCTATCTCATTCTATAATATTTGGTTTTTTTTTAACAACCTAGTTTATTTGTTTAAACTTTTAATGAACAAATTAATAATTGCATGCATGGATTTTGGCGAGTTGTAGAAATCTGACCCTCCCCCTCAGCCGTGCATGTGGAATATTCGCTGACACCTAATTTTTATCTTTTACGATACAAATTAATTATCGAGCTTTCAATTCTTATCAATTTAAAATAATTAATTTTTGAAACGTAAAAAATATTTTCTCAAATAAATTTTATTTTTTATTTTCAGGAGTTATTATTCTTGGTTAGTTCAAGTTGATAATATTAAAAACTCTTTAATTATTTCGTATAATTCATCATGTAGTCAAATTAGTCAATTAAATTCAATTTGATTACTTTTAATTGGCTAAAATTACAATCGACTTGGTTAATTTCTAAATTTTAAATCCTCACCTTGAACCCATTTTCAGCCTTCATATTGGACCAATTATTGACCCAAACCAAATCTGGCCCAAATCAATTCCGTGTACCCGACCCAGCATTTCAGCCAACATATGGCGCGTGGGTGCCACGCACCCCAATATCTTTCCTTCTCCTTCTTTCTCTCACTCATTCCTTTCCCTTTCCCCTTTCTTCTTCCTCGTCGCGACCAGACGATCCAAACCAGACGACAAAACCAGACGACCTCAAGCCAACAACGTTCTCCCAACAACCCACCACCATTCCCTCTGTCAAAGCTGACAGTCCGCACCCCCCAAGATCCATTGTCCCTACGCGTGCGTCCACTATCCCTTTCCCTTTCTTCTTCCTCGCGCACCTCAACAACCCAACGACCCCCAACAAACCCGACAAACGTGCCAGATTTTCAATTCGTTGAGGATTTTACAACAAATCCCAGAGATTTCTTGTCCCCAAGGATCGAATTTGAATTTTGAATTCAAAATCCAACCCTTTTTCCCCAAATTACCCATCTGATTTTCGCCCCACTTCGAACCCTAATCCGTCCCCTATATAATCCCCTTTCTCCACACTTGTGAAAAGAGGGCGGAATCTACGAAAAACCCCAAAATTCAATTTTGAGCAAGCCGTGTTCCTCACAAAAAGAACTCGAAAAGTTCTAGTTAAAGAGCCGGAGTTAATCCCTGAAAACCCGAAAACCAGAACGCGTGATTTCGGAGTCGAGAAGTTTTGAACGAGGTTTGGTGGTGTCGAGGCTCACTGTCAAAGATCGTCGTCCTAGCTCCCTGCTCCGACAAAGGTAATACTTTAGTCTCGTTCTTCATCATTCTGTTCGAATGTGGGTATGTGATCATGAATAGAATGTTCACGTTCCATTAATGTTCTAGTTGTGTTTAATTCTGTCTGAAATTGCTGTGTTAAGATCACTTAAGGTGACGTTTGCTGTTGTTAATGAATCTCTGGAGTGAATCTTGATGGTTTCCCACGTGCAGTTCAAATTTTGTTGTGTTGGTTTCGAAGCTTTAATGCCTCAAATACCTCATTTTACTATATCACGTTTTAGAAACTATATTTTGACGCGGGTCTTAGTTTTTGCTGAAATAGCTTCAAATGGTGAGTATTTGCTGTAGAGAATTCATCTCTGTTTCTGTCTTGGTTTAGCAGTTTGGTCTCCAATTCTATTCTTAGACTTAAGAGTTGAAACTTGCTTCATCCAATTTGAACTTGATAATTTCAATTTCAGTCTGGTCACTTTGCTCTTTGTTTTGTCTGGTTTCCACTCTTGTGTTTTGGTTTGCCTGGCTTATTCATGTGCGTTTCGTTTCAAATATGAACATATAATAGATTTAGTGTTAGTTTTTGATCGTTAATGAGATTTCGATAAGTTTAATGGCATGTTACAGTCTGTCTATGGCATCCGAGTTCTGTTGTTTATTAATTCCTCTGATTTTCAGTTATACAGCCTGCTGTTGGGTTAATTTTCTTCCTGTTGTCACCTAGTATCTCTTCAAATTTAAAGGTTTTGAGCCACGGATCGTCATATGAGTTCTTAAGTGTTTGAATTCTAATAGTACATACATCATCATCTATGTCTTTATTTTCTTTGTTTTTAAAGCTGTTGATCCATTTGAGGAATACTGTTAACTCATCTATATGTCATGTCATGTCTGTGTCCCCTTTTCCGTTAAACCTTTAATTCGTTTGTGTTTGTCTGCATCTTCCTCTCCTAGAATGTTGCCTTATGAGCTGAAAATCAAGTTTTCTGTTGTTGGTGTATCAAAAGTGATTTTGTCTTTAAGAGTCGAATATGCGATAATCTTATTGAAAATAAGAATAGAGCTTTGATTAGGAACCTGATCTATGACCTCTAATTAAAGTGAATATGCAGGTTGTATATTTGGCAGTTTTTAAACATGTGAAAAGTTGTTCGACACTCATACTTGCGCAATCTGTCCTCCCGTAATTCCTTAGCAATCTGTTTTCCTTTTCTGATTATGGTCTGTACCTAGTGCGAATGATGGTTTCTCTTGATTCCTATGAAACAATCTGAAATGGGTTGAATGTTCTACCGATGCCTGTGTGTGCAGTATCTAAATTTCTCATACTTCTCGCTATGGTATCAACCTCCAGTAGGGGTTTTAAAGCTGCTACATTATTTTTAATATACCATTGCATATCCTTAGTATGAACATATGTCTCTTCTTTCTTTAAATACGGATAACAGCGCACCTACATGTATTTATATCGGTATACTTTCTCATTAAATGCTCCGAATTGTTACTTACCTATTTTACTCGTTTTATTGCATGTGTTTCGGAGTCCTAAACGGGTTCCTCTCCTCTTGTTTGCATTTTGTTGGGCCATGGAGGCCCACTCTCCCTTCGTGAGTCAAACCTGGTCTACTTGCCGAGAAAGGAAACAGTCTACAAGGCCTTTGGAGAATAGCCTACAGGGTTAAAGGAAGCCCGAACACAGGTTTTGGGAAGCAAGAATCGCACTATATACACTAATATACATGTGTATATACAGCAATACAAGGAAAAGGTCCAAAAGTTGCAACAAAGATTTAAATGGGATAAAGGCCCAGAACCACTTCAACTCTCTTCTTTTATTTTATTTTGTTTATATATTTGTATTCATTTGCATGCTAACATTGTTTATTATATCATTGGTTTAATCTAATTAAATTCTCCAACATGTCAAAACTATTTATGTTATTTTTTATTTATTTTTATTTAACTCCATTTTTATTCGAAATGGGTGTTTGCTTTAGCTTTTTTTATTTTTTTCCCCAATTATTCTTAAATGTTTGTTGATTTTTATATGCCTAAATTAGTTAAGTGTCTTTAAAAAAAATAAAAAATGAAAATAAAAAGTGTGATTTTACATTTAGTTCAATTTATTTGTCTTAATTATTATGAATTGTTTTACTTTAGGTTATCTTTTAGTCCTTTTACATCAAATTTTCAAACCTAGTTAACTTCTTTCAAGTTTAGTTAATTTCTTTCAAATTTAGTCAAATATAGTCAAATTTTTTCAAGTTTAGTCAATTTCTTTCAAAATTAGCCAATTCTTTTAAAATCAGTCAATTTTTAAAACTAGTCCACCTATTCAAAGTCAATCAAATCTTTTAAAGTTAGTCAACTTCTTAATTGCTGGATAACCACATGTTAGCGGCCATTTCAAGTGCGTAAAAGACCTTCTTGAAGTGGAACTATGAACTCGAACCTTTTCTTTGGATTTAAAAAAGATTTTTCTGTTAGGTCTTTTTAAATGTTCATTGGTTTCCTAATTATCCTTAACATTAGGTGCCGACTCTGTTTTAATTTTGAGAATTTGATTTACTTAAACTAATTAAGTATTTAAATTGAATTTTAAAAATAAGTTATTTTTTCGAGTTAACATCACTCGTATTTGATTTTAATATTACTAGGTTAACATTATCACAAGAATTTTCTATTAAGGTGTTTAAACTTTTCTCTAAAAACCTAAGCGACAAGAAACCCTAAAACAACTGTGTGATCGACACTCATGGTCGGACTGGCCGATGGGCAGCCTCCATCGGAGGCTGTCATACCACCGAAAGCACTGACGACATCAGGGGTAGGTAGTAAGCTGTCCTATGCAGCTTTATTGCAACCACAGACGACTAAAAGGATACTCCTTCCAATAAAGAATATTACGTACTTGCACGGAGAACCAAAACTAGTTTGGGAGGAAGAGGAGGTAACACAGATGATTGTGAACGAACATCTGGAATATTCGGTAAAGGAAAAATTTCATATCGTTGGCCAGATAGTCTGGGAGGCTCATCCCTTAACAATGTGAATTGAAGGGGGAGATGAACATTGGACTTCTTAGCAATAGGTATATACTAATTCGCGCTTCGCGCATGGAGGATTATGTACATCTATTGTCTAAACCTATATTCTACATTAATCACAAGAATTGAAATTATCCCATGCGTACTTTAAAGTGGGACCCTCTATTTGATCCCATGGCGGAGACGACAATTGTGGTTGCGTGGATTTCACTACCGTCTCTACCACCAAATTTTTTTGGAAAAGAGACAATCTTTTCGATAGCATCAACAGTTGGAAAACCGTTACAAGTGGATCTAGTAACAACCAATAAGACCAGAGCTAGTTGCGCAAGAGTCAAAGTGAAGGTGGACCTAAAGAGTATTCTGCCAAAGCGGGTTAGTGTTGGTATCAGGAAGAAAAGTGATGAGATAACGGACAAGTAGATTCAAATCAAATATGATTATCTACCAAAGTACTGTCACACTTGTAAGCTATAGGGATACAATGAGGAAGAATGCACTTCACCCAGAACTATTTGAGGAAGACACGAAGCAGGTCGACAAAGAGAAGGACAATAAGAAGGATGCACCAAAGAAAACAGAAACACTAACGGAGAAAGGAGATGACTTCCAAGTGCCAAAGCAGCGTAATGCAGGATACAAAGGAGGGACTAGTAACAAGGGAGTCATAATACAAAGGTGAGACCCTAGGCAGAAGAGAGTACAAGTTACTACCAACAACAAGTATCAAGCCTTAGAGGAGAGCAAGTGAAGGGTGGAGTTCCAGGCGCAATACAGAAGGATAAGGGGAAACTACAGACAGGGACCAGATAAAGAGTACTAAGGAATGGGTAGAAGAAAAATATGGGAAAAAGGAGGGAGGAAACAACACCAATCAGGGGAAGGAACAAGGGCAAGTGCTGGAGGTCACTGACAAAGGGGGATTACAAAGTAACAAGGCACAACATGACATTATAGACAACACTTCAACTGACAAGGTAGGCAGTACACAAACAGGAAAGATTAATAGAGGGGAAAGTACCTAAGGAGAGATGGGAGAAGAGATTTCTGGTGGGGCAATGGATAGGGACCAAGATAAGGAATTACAACTTACTGAAAGGAAAGAGAAGCTAGTGAGGGACAACAAACAAAGTGAAGAAGAGGATAACATGTCAACAACCTGGAAAACGAACGACAAGGATACTTTGGCAAAAGGGGATGACGAGGTAAGCTTAGGTGAAAGGGGTAATACGCAGAAGGAGCAACTGATCAATGATAAACTAGTTCCAGAAGGTGTAACATTGACTACCCAACTCCAACGTGGGGGGGATCAACACACTCAGGAGCAAGGGGTTCCAGAAACACAGGACTCAAAAGCACAACTATCAGGAAAAGATGGAGATGGGAAGAAGGAGGATGAAGACATACAACCCAACATCAAAGACATTTCAAAAAGTGGGGATTTATGTCCAAGGAGTACCAAGGACCTGAAGAAAGAAAAGAAGAATGGTAGACCCACATTATCAAAAAACAGTCAAATACAAACTAGAAGCAACTCTGGTAGACCTGCAAGTAGTAAATGATGGTACACAATATGTTATTCTGAAATATTAGATCAATACAAACTCAAAATGCTTTTGAGAAAGTAATTGGTCTAAATAGGAAACATACTCATCCATATATTGCTCACTTGAACCATTCATAGGTGCTCCAGACTTCTTGAGAGGTACAGAAGAAAGGTGAGATTAGAGAATGCAAAGGCTAATTGCTCTAGCAAAATTTGGGTATTCTGGACAGGAGATTGGGATGAAGTGCTTTCTGATACTATCCAACAACTCACTATTAAATTCACTCACTTGGTGACTCATACTGCTATTGTGATCATTGTTGTGTATGATAGATGCAGTGCAATTGAGAGACTTGAGTTATGGGAAGATCTAGAATGGATTGCTGAAAATACTTTTGTCCCTTGGGTTGTTGGGGGTGATTTCAATGTCATGGTTGATGATTCAGAGAAATTACGAGGATTGCCAGTTACACGGATGGAGACTGCTGATTTTGCCTAGTGTACTAGTGGGTATAGGCTGATAGAACTACCTTTCCCAGGTAGTCTATACACATGGTGGAATGGTTGGACTGAGAATGATAGTGTATTCAAGAGATTAGATAGAATATTTGGGATGAACTTTTTTGGTTGGAGTGTAACATGAGTGAAGTACAACACCTACTCAAGGATGGGTTGGATCATGCTCCACTTCATGTCATGTGCAAATATGGTACAGAATATAAGGAAATCCTTCAGGTTTTTTAACTTATGGACCAAGCATCACATTTTTCAGGAGGAGGTCAGGAAAACATGGGAACAATCTGCAGAAGGATCACTTTCTGGGTGTTGAAAAAAAAGTTAAAGAGGCTGAGGTCTGTATTAAGTACATAGAGCAGAAACACATTTGGGGACTTTTTTAAAAAATTAGCAACCCAGGAAGACATTGTTAAGTAAAAGAGATCCAACTACAAATAAATCCATCAGGGGAAAACAGAACTGAGCTGAAGTGGGAAGAGGCAAAACTAAGAAGATTGTAGAAAGTGGTGTAAAACTATTGGTAGCAAAAGGCTGGTATGAATTGGTTCAGGGAAGGAGATCAAAATACAACATTCTTTCACTCATATGTGAAAGGAGAGAAGAAAAGGATTGTGGATTAAGAGTATTGAGGATAGTGAAGGGAACATATTGTAATCTTCACAACTTATTGGGGAGGAGGCAGTGAAGATTTTTCAGGAGCAATTCAAGGAAACAGGGGACTGCTGCACAGAGGATATGGTGATCAACATTTCAAAAATATTGACAGAAACTGATAGAGAGGATATGGAGAGATGGCCTGAAAAGTTGGAGATCAAAGAAGAGTTTTCAGTCTCAACAAAAATAGTGCTAGCGGGCCAGATGGATTTAACATTGTCACATCTGAAAAGGGTCGGGACAGGCCCCGCCTCAACTTAACTGTACAACATAAACATAAGTTCTAGATATATACAAAGCCCCGAAGCAACCTGGA